>VZTG01001359.1:496740-592088 GCA_013397845.1 Melanocharis versteri | reverse complement strand
AGAGACCTACTCTAACATACTTACTTACTTAGACTCAATATACTCAGAATTTTGTGCAGGAAAGTTATAATCTACATCCTAAAAGGGAAACCTCCCACTCTTTTCCATCTCTTTTGTCATGAAGCTTTAGCAAAAGATGGATGCTATATTCCTCTGCTCCTCTTGCAACTATTCCACTGGCCAGTGACTGAAAAAGCCGCCAGATAAGATATGTAAAATTGAGGGAATGGGGTTTGGATTTTGGGGCTGCTTGTTTTTGAATGACTGTTCAAAGTGTTACAACCTTTCTCTTACAGTCAGGTCAACTTTCCCTGCCCCAGTGGAGATACCACTTGGTTTGTTCTGAATGCCAGTTCTGTAAAATGTCTGTAACCTGTGTAGTGCTCTGGCAGCAGCTGAGACTGGTGGCCTGGTGGGCCAGGGTGGAGAGGCTCCTTCTTACAGCTGCAGAGCAGGATGAGGGGAGGGATCTGGGCACCCAACCCCTCACTCCTGTCAGCAAAGGCTAAGTGACCAGAAACAGACCTTTTGGTGGTTATTGGTTAAAATTTCAGCAGTTTGGTTTGACCAAAGAAGTCAGTGTTTTTGTCTTATCTAAGTACCTTCAGAGTCCAGCAGCAGCCAAAAAAGACAAGACATTTTCAGGATCAGTTTTGGAGCCTAACTCCAAATCTAGCTGAAATCCTGTACTTATTTTGGTCTCTTGCTTCATTGATTCTTCTCTGCGATGTGGAGAAAAGTCTTCACTCTGCCTTTATAGTTTGGGAAGAGACATAGAAATTGCCACAGCTTGAAACCACTGTAAGGGCTTGTGTTAAAGCCCTACAGTTAGTTAGAAGTCTTTTTATTGATTGAGTAAACTAAATTCAATTACATATGCTTCAGTGACTTTTAATAACAATTCAGCTCTTTCCCCTAACAGTTTCCTGATTAACATTGCTTGTAAAATTGAGATGTTGCCTTTAGAGCTTAAAACAAACCAATGCTTTTCAACTCCCTGCAGTGCATGGACATCTTCTATATCCAGATTTCCCTATTAGACTCGGGATTCAGGCACTAACACTTCACAATTCCTTGTTACCTGGCTTTCCTGGAGTGGAAGCATGTAGGGGTTTTTATGGGAAGATGTGCATATTTCATCCTTCCTGTTGGGGTCCCTGGGTAAAGAAGAGCACTCAGGGGCTTACAGCAAGCTTCAAGAGGTTTCTGGGGTCAGACATCTTTGCTCCCAACTGCAGATCCTGTTCTGGAGAGTTACAAGTGGGTGGCAGTGATAACAGGGGGAGGAAGCAGGAAACGAGGAGCCCTGATCTTCTCCTTGGGATACATTTCATGTTAGCAATGGATGGGAAGCAAGAAACAGTAATGGCTTTGGGAGCTTGACCTGTATGCAAGACTCAACCTTACCATCTAAGAGATTTAACCACTAATTCACTGATTCATATTCCTTGTTTGTATTTCCTCTAAGTCTTAAGTATGCTTTTGAGTCTGGCACTTAGATATATAAGACATACTTAGTAGTATAACAGCTATCTGAGGGGATCAAAATGATAATTGTTTTGACCTATCCCACAGTGATGGTAGTAGTTATTCAGAAATCACTCCAGTAAGTGGCTGCAGTAATTTGTACTTTTGATGTATGCCTGCTGAGCATAGCCCTTATCTTTGACCTTGGCACCAATGAAAGCATGGCAGACCCCACAGGTTTTAAGGCATAGATTAGCTTGTTTGAAATTATTACTTCAGTGACCTCTGTTTCCAACAATGGACCATATTTTCTCTATGCTATAACATGAATGGATGTTTTACATTGTATTCTTCATCAGTTACAAGCAGCTCTTGTTAATTCTTCTATGCATTTTCCTTGGTTATATTCTGTGTTATCGGTTACGACATAAAAATTTGCAGTCAGATCTGCTGTCTTATTTTATGCCTTTGCTCTTATTTTGCAGTGAGGGGTTGAGTACAATCAGACCACAGATTCTGTTACATTTTCATTACACCATTTTGCTCTCAAAACCAAAATTTACTGCACTTACTTTAATGCATTTGTAATGAAGAAACACTAATCATCCCTCCAATATCAAATTTTATTTATATAGTTTAAAATTACACAGAAGTCCTAAAGGTATTTTCCATACATTTAGAGACTAAAACATCCTTCAGAAAACAAAATTAAAATAAATTGTATTTGTCATAGGTACTTTCCTTGGGGGACTTTTGATGCAAATTACCTCAGTCAGACCTTTTACAATCAGAAAAAAAAGCAGCGTAATTATACTCTTTGCAAAGAGGTGGTGTCTCTTATGCCATGAGTTATAACTGGTACAACTGATAAGGAAGACCAGTTTTCTAGCTGAGAGTAAATCATGGTTAATGGCTATCCATTTCAGTGATTAAACCTTTGTTGGTTATTCTTGTATTTTGATTTTCTATATTTTCAGAAATTAAATCTTATGCATAGGGATTTGAACTGTTGCCTAAACTATTGTTTCTAATACTCTTTGGTCTAAAAAAATAATTTAACACTGTCTGTAGATCTGGATTCATAATTTCCTGAGAAAAAATTGTTCTCCCCCTCCAGCCCCATATACAGTACAGACTTCCATTAAAACACTTCCAGTGTGGTTCATGATGTTTCACGTGGGTGCTTACTAGGCTGCCCTCGATTCCTTTACAGTACTTTTGAGGACATGCATTTAATTCTTTCTGTGTATTGATCCTGAAACAATAACACGTGAAGCAAATATTCAAGTTTACAAAGACTCCAGGAGGAAAGAGCAAATTGGCTGGGTACTGCTGTATTGTCAAAATGCTTTCTGTCTGACAGAGGGAGAATCCTCAGACTGTATCCTGGCCCACGTTTCACACAATTTGTTTTCCTTTTTCCTGCCAAGAAAAAAATGTTGGGAAGATCATCTGCTGTGATAGATGTCTCCTATTAGAATGATCAAGTGGGAGAACTTGAATGATTAAATTAGGTTAATGAGTTCCAAGGAAGACCAGGAGCTTATCAACATAATGAACATACAAATCTCTAGTGAAAAGGGGAATTGGTTAGGTAGGAAAAGACGCAGCAATATCACAGAATTTTAGATGCACCTACACTGAAAAGAGAACTATAGCAGAGCAACAAGAACAAAAATGTGTGTATGTAACACATATAAGAAAGTAAGCAACATTATTCCAGCACCAAGACTATCACTCAGTCGATAATTTCTTTAATATGAATGCTGGTGAATAATGCCACCTATTGAGGAACAGAAGTTTGAGGTAGAGTTTTATATATCAAGGTTATAGACACTTTTCCTGAATCCTAGGTATAATGACAATTAGACTCATTAACCCGCTACACAATAATAGAAGAAAAAACCCAAGAATATTGCTGTCAGGTATGGTCTATCACTGGTTTCTAAATCAACAAGATCAAGTGGAAGAAGACTTTAGGAAAAAAAAAAAAAGGAAGAATGTTAGAACAATCATCCAACAGACTTTGATGTTAATGGCAGGTTTCTAACTCCTGATTCACTGAAGAAAGAGAATAAGACTATACAGCAGGCAAGCAGGGCATGATAGATAAAGGAAGTTAAGAAACCACCCAAAGAATAGCGGTTTTTTTTCAGTCCTGAACAACTTCGGAAAACTGGCAATATGGCAGACATTAATTGTAGCATCATGTAGTGTTTCATTCCTGGAGAAGGATGGAGACTAAACAATAGGAGATGCCTAAAAGCTTCTGAATTAATTGTAACTTCAATTTTTAAAGAAATTTTAGAAAAAAAAAGCTTGAAAAAGTTATCATCTAGATGACCCCAAACTGGTAAGTAATAATCAAAATGGGTTTGTCAAAAAGAAATCCTGATAAACCAATTAAGTTTTTTGACATGGCTGCAAACCTGAGAGTTGGGTGAAAGCAGATATTTTGAATTGAATAGGACTTTTGACCCTGTCCGACGGGATATTCCCTTGGCTTCCTCCAAAAGTACACTCCTGATTAGCGTCCAACAAAACGGAGAGGTAATTGGAGAAAAAAAAAATAATAGGTACAAAGTAA
This sequence comes from Melanocharis versteri, assembly GCA_013397845.1. Lineage (NCBI taxonomy): Eukaryota > Metazoa > Chordata > Aves > Passeriformes > Melanocharitidae > Melanocharis > Melanocharis versteri. The sequence continues at coordinate 588,034 of VZTG01001359.1, read as the reverse complement.
AAGGATATAAGTAGTACAGGAGGATTTTGTGGTTTCATAGTATTAAATATTTTCATTAGGAACCTGAACAAAATTCTGTGCATTAAATGTGCATGTAGAGCCATGTGTGGTTGTGAGCTTCCTGTAAGTGGAATATTAGAATGAAGGATCTTGACAAAAGAAACAAAAGCAAACAGCAACAATCAAAATGAAAACAAAAACAAACAAACAACTAAAAATACCAAGACAAACAATAGAATAAAAAACCCTACAAAAAACCTCAGTCTTAGACAGGAAATAGTGACAATCAAAATCAAGTGTACATAGCAGTCAATGGCATGCCAGATCACTACAAATAAGAGTTTAAATAATTACTGTTTACAAAAAAATAATCAATCATAATTAAATAACATTACTGAAATACTGAAAGATAGAAACAGAATTGTTTAAAATTAATCACAGGAAGTAATCCTTCTGCTCTTCTCAGCAATATGACCTCCCCGGGACTACAATTTCCAATTTGGATGTTACACAATCAAAATATGAGCCCATAAGAATTATTAAACAGTAAATGTGGAAACATAAAAATGTGATTTGGCTTTTCAGGAGAATTCTGTAGGGAAACATTATGGCAAGCTTAAAAGGCAGCTAAAAAAAAAAAAAGGGAGGGAAAAACTTTTCATGTCTGCTGAGAACGAAACAAGTAGTATGGATTAGAATTGCAGCAGTGGAAGCGTACATCAGACAGGTGGAAAAATATCTAATGGGAAAGACAGGTAAGTACCAGAGTAAATTGCTTAGCAGTAATGTGCTACATCTTCCTCTGCAGGCTCTAAGAACTTACCAGACATCTGTCAGGAATAGTTTAGATACAGCCAGTCTTGCCTCAAACTGGGGAGTAAAAATGAGATAGACTTTCTCATTCCCAGCTTATTTCCTGTGATTCTGAGAAAAATTCTAAAAAAAAAAAGACCATACAGGTTAAAATCAGTAGGCTACATCGGATAACTTGTTTCAGTGTCATTAAAAGAAATACTTGTTTCCTGCATTACTTTTCCACTAAAATGTGTGTGCTTTACAGATATCTTTTGCATATTTTAAAATTCAGCATTTACTTCTTGGTCTACAGCATATATTCCAAACTTCTCAGTTCTGCCCTTTCAGCACAACCCAGTTTGTGGTCCTGAAAGTTCGATAAGATTTTTTTGTGCAGTACAGTACAGGGCTTGTACAGTGTAACTAATGAATCATACTGTCATCCCAAATGTTTTCAAAAAGATTTTACTTGAATTAAATATCCTTGAGGTCTAAAGTGATATTCTCTGTCAGTCCCACTTGAGTTTCTTCCTGTGCTGGACTAAGGCGATCTGTGACTTCCTGGGTTTGACATCATATTTTGCTCTTTTTTTACTGGAAGTACATGTAGGCTGGAATGAGCTGTAAATTCTGCTTGCCTAATGGATCTATATTCTACAAGGAGGTATGGTCACTCAGCTGGAAACATATTGTTTTGTTATCTTAATAGCATGCAGGCAGCTACTGCTTTTTGACTGTGAATTCTGTTTCTGCACCTCTAATGTGTTTGTCCTCATGGCAATTTCATTACAGAAACAAAGAGCTTCACATTGTTTTGGTTTTTAATTAGGAAGAGTAGTGTTTCATATTTGTTCAAAACCTTTAGACCATTATTCATTGACATAATTTGACTCATGTTTCATGCTGCAGAAAATGGCATAATCCAAGCCAATGAAATTTTCCCTCTCACGTTTTATTCAAAAGACTAATCCAGTCTTCATAGGTATAAAAAGAAAACAGTGCTCAGGATGAATGTATGTGCTTCTCTTAGCCACAGGAAATGCATAATAAGATCACTTAGCAATCCTATATCCTATTTTTTTAACGTTCTTAATGGACCCAGCAGATTGCCTAATGCAGCGTTTTGTCTGGCAGGATTTAGTGCAGGTGCATTAGGAAGAAGCATAAGAAAGAGTATATACCCAGTGATTCCTCTTAGCATACTTTCTTCTCATTGATTTTATTAGTTATATTCAGAAATTCTCTTTTTTATATAATCGATTGTCAAACACACCTTTTATAAAGAAATAATATAATTGTTACTAAGGAGCAGGTGAGGGGGAATGCCCCATGAAAACATTTATCTTTTATATTACTCATTATTGGAAAGGAGAGGAATATCTTCTGCATTAAGGTCAAATTTCTCAGTGTAAGAAGAGAGAACAAAGGTTTCCTTTTTTGTGGTTTTAATGCAATTAGGGATGTTCAGCCCCCAGCCCTGGGGTCAAAATCCAATGCAGAAGCTTTTAATAATGTTGGTGCCTGGCTGGGCCCCTCTCCGAGGGCAGCCCTTTGCTCTTTGTGGAGGTGGGCAGAGGCATACAGAGCCTTCAGAGCATGCAGCAGCCCATCTCCTCCCTGCCTCAGGAACAGAAGCCACCAGCTGAACCAAGAAAGTGCTGCCATCTCCCACCTAGGTAGATGCCTGTATTTAGTTTTTCAACTATCTCCTTTATACTTGCCATAAACTGGCTTACAGGATGCTGATTTTGAGATAATCAAAAGGGAAAGGTTCTGACACTACCCAGTAGTACTCTTCAGAGCAGCCGAGGTGTGCTAGGATGCTCAGGTTAGCTCAGGAGCTCTTTCCAATGGGTGCTGTGTAAAAGAGGAGTCTTCTGCTTACTGTCACTAGCCTGGAGAGTTCCTTGGCAAATAGCAAAAGAGGGATAAAACTTGGATATTTGGGGTCCTTAGGGACGTAGCAACAGATGCAACAGTACAAGTCAGATATCAATGAACAGTAAAGAAGGAAATGCAGTGACTAGTAATGTCACTTGGTCATGTCTGTGAGAAAAGACAAACATTTCTGAAACACTCTCAAAGCTCCTTCCAGACACAGCCTGAAAGAGAGACATCTGTGCTTTCACATTCGTGTGATTCAGATCTAACTAATGTTCAGATGCCAGAAAAACTACAAAGAGCCGAATCCAAGTAATTTTCAGACCTGAAGCAACTGTTTAGGGAGCAGCAGCAGCACTGTTGATGCACACTAGTGAGTGCATCAGCTACACTGGCTAGTGCCCACATAGAAACACAGACCAGCCTCACACAATTTGGAAACCTCACACCTACCCATCTAAACAGACTTTATGAACCCCCTTCTCTTAGAGGAAAGGTGGGAAAAGAGCTCAGAGCAATGAGCAATGCATGATGTTAGTCTTCTAGAAACTGCTTCACTAGATTAACGGTTCTAACACAGGAATAAACCATAATAAATAATGTTGCTCACAGGGCAATCAGCAGCTCAGTTCTCAGGTGCACTTTTTTATTGCACAACTCGACTTTCCAAGCAGAGAGTGATCAACAGCTGTGTAGCGAATTGGGAACTAAGGAAGGCTGGATGGAAAACGCAGTAAGAAGGGTAACTATATGAAAATGGATCAACAGAGCTTGCAAAAGGAACACTGTGACTGAAGGTGTGCATGGCTGTAAAAAGAAAATTACATTTGAGAGAAATCTACTGAACATAACTTTGCTCAGGTACCTAAAACAACTCTGGGATTTTTCTGCAAATGCCTGACTGGTAGGATGGGAAGTGATTGAAACAGTATTATAAGAGGGAGAAAGGCAGCTGGTTGGACCTCGCCCAGCAATAGACTTCTGTCCACAGAATTACTGTGCCATGGTTTATTATTTAAATGCAAATGCTAGCATGCCAGGTAGCACCTCAGCGAGCTGTGTCTTGGCCACATGCTCTTTCGTCAGAAACTCACAAAAATGTCTGTGCAGGTGGACTCAGTGTGAACAATAGAATTAAGGACATTTAATTTTTCCTTTGGATTATTTTTTTTGGTGGGGGTGGTAGTATTAAGGGGGGCAGGCTGTCTTTAATTGTTCTTAAAGTATGTGTGAGGTCCAGCAAATACTCAGTGAAAGATCTTGAGGCATTTTTAATAGTTTCCCCCCAATTTGACTTATCCATTGTGCAATAAGGGGTTCTTAACCCTAACAGGAAGAAAAATTAGGTCTGCTTCAGCTTGCATCTTTAGATTAAGTTCCTCCATATTTAATGAATATCTCTGTGGATCTTCTACCGTTGAAATAGGCTACAGCTGGCAAAAAGTTATTAAGGAAGGATTCAAACTCATTCCTTAGGAAACCAAGGTAAAATCTGCAACAGGAGAATGGTGTTTTAGAGAAGTAAGGACTATTTAAGAAAACACAACCCTCATAAAAGTAAATATTAAAGATTCATTATAAAGTCTGGCTATTTTTCTTTTAATTGCCAGATGAATTCCAGGGATGTTCTACTGGCGGTGTACTTGCCCATATTGATACAGCAGAATCATCTATTTTCTACCAAACTGCTGGGTGACAGGAAACTTTTCATCACTTTTTCCTCCATTTTGAAATAACATTCATGTTTCTGTACCTTATGAAGGTATACTCATCAAAGCTTTTTAATATCTTCAAGATATTCTGAAGATTATATACTTGGCATTTGGCAATTTGATACATTTAATAATCAGAATTAAGAAATCCACTTGGGATTATTGAATACTTAGCCAGCTCTACATCCAAAAATATCAATCAATAAATTCTCAAAAAATATATAGCTAAAATATATATAGCTATATATCCCTCCAAGGCACGTAACGTTATCTTTATGAGAGACGAAATCCATTTGAACCAGTACAAATGTTCCATGAAACATGTCCTCAGGTTTCAGGACTTTCTATTTATGTTCCTAACAAAGAATTTTGAAAGTGTAAGGAAATATGTCTTAATGAGTCATTTAGTGCCTCTTGGCAATCCCCCGTTTCATTCATTCTGATGAATATTTCATAAGTGTGAATTGTAAGACCTTGATGTAAGATGAAACAGAAGTGTCAAATGTTTAATATTAAAATATATATTAAACAAGCAACACCTCTCTTTCCTATATGTCAGAGCTGTTGGATTTATATGTTACAATATTTTTTTCTACTTAGTCAAAGTGAGAATAATGAGAAAAATTATGTTCAACTGGATAACAGCAGAATCATTCAGACCTATATGACCTCTCTCAAATAAAACCAGGACTATTACCAGCAAGGATTATAACCTGGGATGTATCTGTGCACTATGAGGCAGAAGAATAAGTATTTCTTTCTATACATGGGAAACAAAAGTGAAGAAAAATGCAGAACCTTCCACAGGATGACACAAAAAGCACTGACAGAAATGGATTCCAAGGTTTTCAGGTTGATAACTGGACTATATATTTAGCTTCTAAATTGAAATGTAACTCAGCTTGCCCCCTAAAGCCAGCTGTCACAGGATCACTTTATTACAGTGAGTTGGGAATGAACCTCCCAACCCTAACTGATTATTATATTTTTATGGGAAAGTTATGATCATGGTGATTAAAAAAGACCTTTTCATTTTCAGTAAGAAGACTTCCTCTAGGTGCAAGCATATAAGAACTCCTAGTAGCAGTGCATCACCTTTAATTCGTCTCGAAGAAAGGGCAATGTGACACCACTAAAAACAGGTAGAAACATGAAAAAATAAATTCCTATTTATTCAATTTTTTTTAATAATAGAACAACTGTAAATGCCAATAACTATTGACAGAAGTCAACTTAAAATTGCCACAGCCTACAACAGTATTTCCTAATGAGCATACCAAATTCACTAACACTCAGAATACTATCTTTATTGAATCTAAGAAATAAATATGTATATAATAAATGCACACATCCGGAGTGATACTTGGTTTTACATTTTATATTTCACATCCTGTAGACTTTGCAAGAGTTTTATGTTCCTGAAGTCATGTGTCCGTGGAACGGTGTCTTGGTTTGAAGGACAGGTGTCTGCTAAGGAAGGCAGGCACCTTATAGATAATTTTTACCATTTTTAAAGGTATTTTAAAGCTCACATATCTAAAGAGAAAGGGTTTGAAGTATGTGGTCTATATGTAAGCCAAAAGTCTGAAACTGGAAAAAAAAATCTCCAACCTTTTGAAATTGATGAGTTATTTACATTCATCTCGATTTTTTGGGATGTGACTAACAAATATCTAGGTGTAGGATTTTGCAAGACAAATCTGCTAAAGAATACGATGGGTGAATGTTGCTTTTACTTTAAAACATTGCATTCATTCTTGTCTTTCCATTGCAGCTATATTGAGTGCAAGCTGCAGTCAAGATAAATAAAGCCCAAAAAACCAGCACCATTTTAAATGACAAACATGCAAAGAAACTGATGAATGGAATGACTTCATTCGTTCAGCTCCATTTAGCTCAGACAGAATGACAGCCAGCCTGGAGAAACTGCTAATGAAACTTACTGCCATTCTAAAAATAGAAACCCCAGCTTGAAATGTAATGCCTGTGCCTCTGTGGAGGCTAAAGGAAATGGAAATGTAGCTACAAGTACTCTTTGGAAAGGCATCAGTGTATTGCAATGTTTGCTGGTATTCAAAAAGTCTATATTAGCCATTTTGAAGGACCCTCTATACCTCCCTGTGGTTAGGAGCTTTATCTGTTGGGAAAAAGAAAAGTTAAATCCCTGTGTCCTGTTGCCATTGTGGGAATTGCACATGTGGGATTTAACATGAGAAATTGCAAAGGGAACAAAGTGCTACTCTAGACTCCGAAAATATTTCTCTCTCTCTCTCTTTTTTTTTTTTTTTAACTTATTCCATGTAATTCATTTTGTGTAAAGTTTCATTTCTCCTGGAAACTGAAATCCTGCATGAGAAGATTTTTTTTCTGAATGCTTATAATCTTAAACAATTAATTTTTGTCAGGCTCGTGTAATAAACAATTCCATCGTCTTAGATCACACTCAGGACCTTTTGAATCACTATGGATTCTGCATGCTTTGTCCATCTTCTTTCTCAGCCTCACACAGCTTAGGTGAATGTGCAGTACATGTGTGTTGAAATCAATCTCACTGCTTCTCAGGACAAGAATTTCTAAAAGGCACAATCATAATTTCCAGAAGTATGCATCTGGCAAGTAAAGCCCACAGGTAAAGAGGTGGAAGAATCTAAGATATACAGATTTACTATGCCTGGCAGTGTCAAAGTAGGAATAAAGAAAAAGTGTGTGCCTTGTGTGCACCTGGTAAACAGGGATGACACACAACCCACAAGGAGTCTTATATGCACAATAATGTTCAAATTATGTGGTAAAATTTCCTTTACTATCCCTCATTTTAAGCAGTCCTACATATCCCTCCACGCAGGAATACATAAGAAATGGTTACCTGCCATTGGCTGTAGAAGATGACAGTTGTTCTGGTGGATCACAGGAGATCTGAGGTGAACTCACCAAGTATGGAACAACCCAATCTAAATTTCCACCACTAATACAAGAACCAGTATGTAAAATCGTACACAAAATTGTGTACCTCTAAGTTTGAATCAGATGCTTAATTATAAGCTGGAAATTGTTTATCAAATTGTAGATACCAGAAGGAAGCGCAGTATAAAGTGCAAAGTAAAGAAAATTAGTGGTATCATGTGATAGTTCTAGTGGATGAAGGATTGCATGATGTTAGCAGGCAGAACCTCTCAATTCCTTATTCTAGACACTATTTTTTGTGCCTTTTGGAAAGGGAAGGCTCTCTTTGAGATAAATGAAATATTGATTTTAGGTTCTAGCTAGACTCCATTAGGATGCTCTTTTAAGTTACATTGCATCTGCAAAGAGTGGAGTTTTATGAACATAAATCAGTTTTCTAATACCCATAAGTGAGCTTTTCATAAGCACTCATAAATAATTCACCCAACTTTCCTGCACATCAATAGAACTTGACTTGAAGCTTTCTTAAACACTTTCAAAAAACCTTAGCTGCATGTCTGGTATTGAATATATCAATGATGACTGAGTTATACTGCAGACAGCCCATTTGTTTCTGAATACAGGAACAAGAGAAACAGCATTGTGGGGGGAAAAGAAAAGACAATCAATGACTCACAAAGACTTTCTCTGTGTTTAAAGCTGATGATTTGAAAGTGCATTTGAATAAAGACCATCTGACCAATGTGATAACGGTTTGGGATGCCTCTGGGTCTGATAGCTCTGTCTGTACTGCCAGATGCACCGCTCCCCAATTTCCAAAAAGTGTTTTAACACAACAGGCCTGGAACTTAGGTCAGTGCAAAACACAGATGGAAATGGGGGGCCAGCACTTACAACTCAAAGGGGCACTACAGCCAGGGTCAAATTGTCCCGGCTCAGGCTCTGAGCGAAGGCAATGCTTCATCCTATTTAGAGTGAATATCAGCCCTGGAAATCAAATTAACAGAAAGAGATTGTGCTTCCTTCCTTACCTCACTCTTGGAATGGTCCAAAGTTTTACTGCATCTCTGAAAATTCTGTTCAATTACCTAACCCTGAGAGGGGTGGAGTGGATTACAGAAGAGCAGGTCAGCCTGAGGAAGGCATACTGGCACCCAGAGAAGCCTGCTCGTCCTGGTAGCTGATGTAGTACTGTGTTTTGGATTTATCATGAGAATAACATTGATAACACACTAATGCTTTAATTGTTGCTAAACAGTGTTGGCAGAAGGTCAAGAACTTTTCAGTGTGTCATACTCTGCCAGTGAAGAGCTGCACAAAAAGCTGATAGGGCGCATAACCACAATACCTGGTCTAAACAGGCCAAAGAGGTATTCCATGCCATGGAACGTCATGTTCAGTTTATAAACTGAGAGTTGTCAGGAGGTGCCAATCACTGCTTGGGGACTGAATAGGCATTGGCCAGTGGGTAGAGAGCAGTTGCATTGTGCATCGTTTCTCTTTATTGGATTTTATTCTGCTCTCTTTTTGTTATCTCCCTTATCATCACTATTATTATAGTTATTCTTGATGTTGTTATTATTATTTCAATAACTAAACTGTTCTTATCTCAACCTACAGGTTTTACCTTTTTCTGATTCTCCTCCCTGTTCCACCAAGGTGGGGCAATGGGAGGGGCAGGGTGAGCGAATGGTTGCGTGGTACCCTAATTGCCCTCTGGGGTTAAAACATGACACAGTGCTGCTGTTTCCTTAGGAGCTGCATCATATTTCAATTATCCTATATACATATGGGAAGTTGGTAAATTCTGCTGTAATAGATGTAAAATTAAGAGATGAAGAAATTTTTTTAAATTAAAAAAAATAGACAAAGGTACTATCTTCCTTGATGAGATAATCACTTACACAAATCTTTAAAGCATTCCCCTCAAGATAGCTTTCACGTGTGTAGATGTACACTAACTTTAGAGGTTGTTACAGCTTCTTTTGATACAGAGCTTGACCCCTCTGAATAAACACAAACACTATTGCCCAGACTGGCATTGCTCTAAGGTCATATCTTGACAGCATCCTGAATGCTTCCACAGGCAAAATAACTGAATCCTTTCAGAACAACATGAGTACTGAGCAGCACTAATCAAAAGTGTTTCAAGGGCTTGAAGAAAAAGATGTTAAAAAAAAAAAAGAAAAAGCAGTGTTTTCTCCCCGTTCAGCTAGGTCTGCAGTCCCACCATCAGTCTCACTGAAATCTAGTCAAAGAATAATTTTTGTGCATGCTCAGTTTGCTTACTCTGCATCTCCGGTTTTCCGCATTCATTTCTGGATGGGAGAAGAAGCTGGTGAATAAATTATGACACCACAAGAGTTCAGTGCTATTTAAGAAGACACATGAAAAAGAATGTTTCTTGTCCTATTTTTTATATAAATTCACAGGTTTCACATTCATACTAGCACTCTACTCTGTTTTAGAAATTAACAATCTCAAGGCATTTCTTACTCCTCAGCAGACTTTGCAGCTCAAGGGATGGGGTGATCCTGCCCCTCCGCTTAGAGCTGACGAAGCCACACCTGGAGTACTCTGGCCAGTGCTGGGCTCCCCAACACAGGGAGAGATGGACGTACTGGAGAGCATCCAGCAAAGATCCACAAAAACAGTGAAGAGACTAGAGCAGCTCCTACGAGGAAGGGCTCAAACTGCTGTCTCCAGGCTGCCCAGCCTGGAGAAGACCCTGGAGGGGATCTTTTTCATCATATATCAATAGCTGAAGTGAAGGTACAGAAGGAAGCCAGGCTCTTTTTATGGGTGCCCAGTGACAATGGGCACAAACTGAGACTTCAGTTGGGAGCTTCCTTCTGAAGATCAGGAAGTGCTTTTTTAGTGTGACCAAGCACTGGCAGACATTTTCTAGAGCACTTGTGGTGTCTCCATCCTTGGAGAGGATACTCAGAAACTGTGTAGCTGTGATCCTGGGCCACCATCTCTCAGTGGCTTTGCTTGAGCAGGGGAGGTTGGACCACATGACCTCTGGAGGTCTTTTCCCACCTTACCTGTTTGGTGGTTCTGTGGCTCAAAACACACTTATGCAAGCTAAGAAAGCACCTCCAGGTTGCCTGATATGTACTCATAAAGAGTCAGGTTTGCCTCATGGAAGTTGATCATTCATGAGGTCTCCACGTCCTAATTTTTTTTCCTTTAGGGGATTTATTAGTGACTGCATAGAAAACTAACAAGCTAAACAAAAGCATGAGGGCTGCAATGAGGGAAAAATCTCTCTAAAATCATTGGCTCTGTTATCATAGCATGTGTTGCCGGTGACCATAATTTTCCCTGTTGGTTGGTAGGTCACAATCTATAATTAAAGCAACTTGCTGCACATCAAATCTGTGAGCCAGCAAGTTGACAGCTTGATTTTCATCTGAATTCCTTCACAGCGGCATCCTAAAGCTTCTGTTCTGTGGTGCTACTAGTCATGGAGTGACACGAGGAGTGTACAAAATAGAGGCCAACTGCAGTTAAATACAAAAATTGAATACAGGGGGGTTTTGTCAGGTAATTAATGTATTGTAACACCCGTCTTTTGAGAAGACTGCTCTTTTTGCTCCAGTCTTACTAGAAAGTAGCAGTTCTTGGCACACCACTGTGTGTTTTTGATGACTTTGGTAGTCTTTGGCCATGGTCTGAAGAGCCTGTAGCCTGTACTGCCACTCTGGGCATTAAACCTGAGGCTTTGTACAGGGCATTCCATGGGGGCAAATTTCTCTATGAAGGCTTTGGGGATTATTTTTAAACTCTTTAAAGAAGAAAGAGAAGGAAAAGCTTTTCAGAGGCTTGCTGCCAGGCATTAGATTTGGATTGGCATTATAGGCAGTGCCTTTGAGACAGAGTAATTGTAAATTGACTTCACTTTTCACTGCCACCTTGTGAGAAGAATGGTAAAAAACAGGAAAAGTTATTCTGGGTGATACTTGGAGCAAAGCATGAGAAAACAGGTGTGGAAGGACAAGAGATTTTCCTAATAAGCCGTTGGTGTTTTTGGTACCAGGGCAGAAAGGAGAAAAAGTGGTAACATCTTCAGTTGGTAATACTGTGGAAATACAATATAGGGAACAAAGGCAGTCCCATACAAAATGTTCAGTACCACATTTTATAGAACAGTGTAAAATAGAACATGATGACAAAACCAGCACTCAAGTTTCATGTTTCCTATCTTCTTAACCAAAAAAGGCCTTGCAAGTGTGTCTTTAGATTTTCAGATGCATTTTTTGATGGCAAATAGATACTTGGCTCTGAGCCTGAGCATTGGATCTAACTTTATTTTTGCAGTTGTTAGTAGGGGCTGTTTTTGTCTCAAGTAGTGTAATTCCTGACACTGGTAACAGGGCATACAGTAGTTCCCTTGTTGGTAGGGTGTGCTACCAGGCTTGTGCCCAGCATGGCTGCGGGACCTCCACAGGGATCAGTTCCTTGCCACCTATGGTTCAGTGAAAGAAATCCGGCGCCCCCGGTGATGGCACTCACTCCACCCTGAAGAGCTTGGGACATCCCGTTCGGGTCTCAGAGCTCGTCCCTCATCACGTTCCATCCTCCTTAGCTTCTCCCGCAGTGTTTGGTGCCAGCTGCTGCAGGACCTCTGTGGGGATCGGCTCCTTGACGTCTGCGGTTCAGAGAAAGAAACCCGGCGTCCTCGCTGACGGCGTTCGCTCCTCCCTGGCGCTGGGACATCCTGTTCAGACCTTAGAGCTTGACCCACATCGTGATCCATCCTCCTTAGCTTCTCCTGTAGAGTTTGGTGCCAGGTGCTGCGGGACCTCCCCAGGGTTTGGCTCCTTGTCCCCTGCAGTTCAGTGAAACAAGTGGGGCGGTCCCGCTGATGGTGTTCACTCCTCCCCAGAGAGGCACAGACATGCCCCAGGCCCTGCCAGTGTCCTTGTCCAGTGAATCTTCTCTGCGCCCTTAGAAAGCACACAACTGGATGTCTGTCCCTGATGGAGGAGGCCAGGCACTGTGGCCCTTCAGGGCTGCCCTGTGCATCCAAAAGCCTTGCTGTCACAGGTGTCATAATGGCTCCCTAGTGACACCAGGGGGCTTTCAGGGACCACACCCAGAAGACACAAGCTCCAGCCTCAGGAATAAAAACTTCCCAGATAGCTCATCTCACATGATGCCTTGCTGTTGAGCAGAACTCTGCTGCCATGTTTCTCACATAAATTCACAGGTTTCATCTTTCACACCCAGTGCTATGTTCTGTTTTAGAAACAGACCATTCAAGGCCTTTCTTACTCTTCAGCTGACTTTTGCAGGAGCAGTTTTGGTGTGAGGTAGTACCATTTCTGACACTAGTACTCTTTTTGGTAGGATGTGCTACCAGGCCCTATGCCTGGCAAGGCTGTGGGACCTGCACCAGGATTGCCTCCTTGTTGTCTGTCCTTTTTTCTTCACCCTGATACTGAAGGGTGTGATACTTTTGCAGAGCTTTCTGTATGATAAAAAAGTTAAAGTTCTTGCCCTTTGGCTACAAATAATTGTTTTATGAAGAGTATTTTTAAAAAATTACGATAAAGAGTTGCACAGGCCTATCTTGTCAGTCACTGTTCTCAGGAAAGCAAATTCATCTGTTCTGTAACTATATCTTCATGGTCTTTAGATTAACTGAGCAACGTGCCTTCAGAAGGAAAATTTTGTTCTCTTCCCTGAGATTTGTGCGGTTCTGAACACCCTGACTACCTGAATTACCTGTCATTGTGATTTGAAGATCTCCTGCAGAAGAGCTCTAGACCCAAGACAGTGCTATGGAGAAAAAAAGTCTCTGTATTTATCCAAACACACAGATCCACTCATCCAGAGACTCTCACAGGTGCTGCAGCTATTGTCATGCCCACTAGTGTGATCCCAGCTTGTTTTCTGCAGCACTCACTTCCCAAACATCCTTTAGCTGTACTTACACACATAAAAACTCAAGAGTATCTCATACAGAGGAGCTTGTGAGTAAAAAGCCACCCATGCACGATACCGTTCTGGGCCACCAACCTGAACTCTTCAATCACCTTGCTTTACCAACATCAGCACGTGCTTTCAAGCTTAACCAAAGGCTTTTCTTAACATCTTCTTTTAAATGCTCAGTTTCTCAAATTTCTTCCAATGACTAATAATTTACCTCATTTTAGGGTGAGATCAAGCCCAGCCAATGTGATTTACAAAGGCAGGTCCTGCTTGAGCAGCCTGATCTCCTTCTATGAAAAACTGACCCACTTAGATGAGGGAAACATCTAGAAAACCTGTCTTATGAGGAGTGGCTGAGGGAGCTGGGTTTTTTTAGCCTTGAGAAGAGGAGGCTCATGGGGGACCTCGTTCTCTACAACTCCCTGAAAGGAGGTAGTTGGTGGAGGCTGTGGTGAGGTGGAGGCTGGTGTCTGCTACTGCACCTGCAGTGAGCAGATGAGGGGAAACGGCCTTAAACTGAGACAGGGGAGATTCAGATTAGAAATCAGAAAAATTTTTCACTGTTATGTTGCCCAGGGAGGTGGTGGAGTCACCAACCCTGGAGGTGTTTAAGAAGCATCTGAATCTTGCTCTGGGTGATGTGGTTTAGTGATTTAGGGGTTACAGTGGTGGTGCTGGGTTGAAATTTGGAGTTGATGATGTTAAAGGTCTCTTCCAACCTTGATGGTTCTATGATCCTATGATTCTATGAAAGAGTGGAACATAATCAGCCTGAAATCAAAGCTGCTGTTTTGCTCATTTATATTCTTTCCTTTTTTGTAATTAGCACTTGGGTGGTCTGTTCATTGAGAAAATGCAATACACAGAAATTACTTTAAATTTCTTGTTCTTCTGCTCTCCCGAAGTAAATTCCAGCAGTGTTTCCAAAATACCATGGAAACTTATGGGAACCCAAGTTCTTAAGTATACACAGATGGCTTGCCTGAAACCTTATTTAAATGTCACCTTCAGTGTCCCAAACACTAGTGTGTCAGTAATAACAAAGATAACACAAGAAACGCAAATGCATTAAAAGACAGCACACCATGAGCGACAGAGAAGCATCAGAACAGTGAATGAAAATCCACAATAAAAGTAGCCAATTAGTGAAATACCATCTGTTCATCCAAACTTCACTCAAAGCAGGAAGGTTTCCTGTTTAATGGAACAATAAATTCTTCAGGGCTTGGAAAAATGAGTGATTAGTTCTACTTTTTCCCTCTGCCTCTTCTTATTGAATGAATCATTATGCAGTTATTTACCTTGAAAATGTCACTAGGGCAGCCATCACTGTGAGGCGCTAGTATTTTTTGTTTGTAGAAATGTTGCATGAAATTTGGCAGAATCTATATTTGCTGGACATCTAAGATGCTTTTATTTTTTTCTCTTTTTTCTTTTTCTTCTTCTTTTTTTTTTTTTTAATTCTGGTGCATTCCTTCAGTGTAGTTGAGATAATCTCCTGTTACAGTCTGTTTTGATTTTGATTGGTTTTCCAAGAAGGAAATCAGAGTGAAACCGGGGTGAGTTTCATACCAGACTGGGTGGAGTGGAACTATTACAAGATGATTATTCCAGTTGAAACATATTCTTGCTTTAGACTTTGTCAAAGCTTGTTCCAGACTTGCTGAAAAATCAGTAAGTATGGCCTTATTTTTTGCTTTAGAGTGAGCTGAAGCCCAGCAAAACTTGCTGAGTTTTATTTCCAAGACAAAAGTACAATTAGTGTTTGCTTTCATACGTGGTGGAAACCAGAAAGAACTATAAACCACTTCTCCCCTCCCTCTTCTACCCTTTTGGCCTTTCTTCTGATGTCAAGACTTTCACAAACTTCAGCAATTTGGATTCTATTGAAGTCACACTTTTAATACGCTTTTTCACATGTTGTGGATCCTCCTAGATAGTAGTACACAGTGCTCTTAAAAAACTTCTTGTGTAGAATAAAAAAGAAGACATGCAGCTTCTAAAACCTTGATTGTCCAGTTTCACTGTTTCCAAGCTACTTGATGAAGAGAAGCCCTTTGGCTGGAGCACAAGTCTTACAGGGCTGAAGAAACTGGAGTTGTTTAGCCTGAAGAAAAGGAGGCTGGAGGAGCACCTTATCAAAAAATGTGGGGTTAGTCTGTTCTGCAAAGTGACAGGACAAGAGGAAATGACCTCAAGTTGTGCCAGGGGAGGTTTAGATTGGATATTAGGAATATTTTCTAATACTGGATGTTAGGAATTATTTCTTCACAGAAAGGGTTTACAAGAATTGGAAAAGGCTGCCCAAGGAAGTGATTGAGTCACTATCCCTGGAAGTATTTCAACGAGCTCTTCATGTGCCACTTAAGGGTGCACGTTAGGGATTTGGCAGTGCTAGGTTGATGGTTGGGCTTGATGATCTTAGAGGTCTTTTCCAATTCTATGACTCTGAGTGAGAACAGTATTACGACTACATGCAATAGCAATATTGCTGATGAATTTGGACCAACAGCTGGGTCCTTCACAGTATGACAGTACAGCACACTAGGGCTAAACATTTGTCTTCTACTCATAAGTTTCCCAGAAATTTTTCTTTGATAACACGTTGTGCTGTGTATCATGAACTATAATGTAATGAACTATATTTATGGTTTTATGCTCATTTTGCTGCAGTGAGAAATAAAAGATAATAGCCTTCAGAGTTTTGCAATGGAATTGCAGTTGTGCTCATATTAAGGCAGTAGTTTAAATTAATGAGTTCCTATCTATGTGTTTGTGTGGCTGTCACTGTTCAAAGAGCTGAATGAAACATCCAGATAAGCCTAAAATATTTCATACAGAGCCTGAGGCAGCCCACATCTTCAAGAACCCCAAAAACTTTATAGCACAGAGGATTTCCATGGTGAGCAGAGTCTGACCTCCTGCCTCAGGCTTCTTCCTCAGCTGCCTTCTCCAGGAAAAGCTTTGCACACTGCTGCTCCATGATGAAGATTTCCAGACAAAACAATAAATTTTTATAGATGAAGCAATAACATTCACTGTATTATGGTGTGTGTATTTGACAGCTAGACTTATAAAGAAAAGAGAAAATTTATTCCTTTCATTGCATTCATTCTGTCTCTAATATGGCCTAACTAAAAGTTATTTGAGACAGAGGCGCTTGCTCTGCAGCCTCGCTCAGTAACCTCTCCCACCACCCTTGGCTCAGGGTGACTGCTAAACACCAGGGGACCAAGAAAATTTCCAGAGCTGGGAGTCTCCACATTGTCTGGAAATAAACACAATAACTGGATATGGGTTTATCTTTACCAAGGGGATGCAGGAGAACTTTAGAATAAAGCAATGTTATAATTTACTGCTAACTCAGGCAGACACAGCCTCCATCCTTATAAGGGCTTGGTTCTGGCAGCAAGGAATGAGTGCAAAGATGTAAGTTCGTATAGGAAACAGTTTCCAAATGGTAGGTTTAGCATTAACTGCCTAGGTGCAAGCTCCTGTCACATCTCTAGTAAAACATTATGCTGAAAAGATGTACAAACATTAGAAGTGTAGCTCCTCTCTTCAGGCTCGCTCTTAGTCTGACAACTTTCCACGATCCCTACAACTACAGGAAAACAGTTCCCTTGTCGTTCTCAGGGCTTGTCTCGTCCCTGCTCTAGATGCAAGTTCTTTATGTCCCTGGGAGTTCTCTTTTCTCTTGTTGCAGGTTGTGTTACTATGAAATATGTTGCCCTAAGCTGCACATAAAGCTTTGCAGCTTTGAGTGCCAGTGCTGGCTGCCAGCTTCAAGCTGCGAAGGCTCTCTGATTTCAGCGTGCCCAGGGGAAGCTCTCCTTGAGGAATCTCACTCTGGGTATCCCAGACAAAGCCACCATCCTAAATAAGAATTTTAAAATTACAGACCAGATCTTGGGAAGATTTCATAAGCAAATCAGGAGCAGCAACACCCACTGGCAAAAGTAAAAGCCACAGCAGTGCAAACCAATTTGAAGTTGAACTAAATAATCCCCCCCAGAGTTTACTGAACATTTTTACAGTGTCATTTACTCCAAAGTTTAATTGTACTCTTCTGAAATCTTGACATTTATGGAATCAATACATGCCAACAGGTTGGGAAATAGGTGTGTAGATGATTCAGTACACTTTCCTCTGAAGTACTGACTTAGCTCACTAAAACTAGAAGAGTTATTTCTCTCAGAGCATTTAGAGCTTCTAAAATTGCTTGTGTTACAATTTGCTACAAATTTCAAGTGATAAAGGGGTTTTTGTGTCTAAATTCAGTTTACTATATGACACTAGAGGCCGCAGAAAGCTTGTTGTGATACAGTATGGTACTGACGTTTTAACAATAGCTCCTTTAAGTGATGCAACATAAATTGTCACCCAATTTTAGTCAGATGATATTTCAGAGGCATGGGCATCTGTTCTATACCACCACCATGAAAAATTGTTGAAGGAATCTGCTGCTGATGTTAGAAATCAGGTTATTATTCTAGAAGGAATGAACATATTCTATTAAATACCCTGAAGGCATCCCTGGAAATTCTTTGTTCACTGAAATTTCATCTTTTTCCCCTTGCTTATTTAACATGCCATGTTTTCTTTCATAAATAATTTTATTCCAAATGGCATTTGGCTTTGGATTAAATGAAACTGAAAGGGCTAGAAAGTATTTAATTTCTTCTTATGTCAATAGTTTCAATACCTATATTTTAATTAGCAAACAAGCAAAACAGTCCTGAAACCTGTCAAGATTTGCAGCAATGCTTATAAGAGGGAATGTAGGTGAAAAAGCTGCTCCTTCAGGCAGAAGTAGCTATGGAAGCATTAGGAGTTCTGGATGTCTCATTTGCGCTAGTGATCCTGATCACCAACACCAGGAGCTGTGCCTGGATTACAGATGTCAGTTGAGACGAACAACAGAATATCTTTTCCACATTTTTCTATTCAAAACAGGCTTTTGGGAAGTTGACACATGCCTGTTCTCGGGTTAAACAGGGAGTGGAAGGCAAGCAATTCAGGAATTAGCCTTGTCTAGACTGAATTGAGGAGAAATCACGTTTTCTTCTTTATTTCATTTTAATTAAAATATTATTAAAATTGTACAGTTTTGGTTGTGGTTGCAGGAACAGGAATACACTCTTTTACTGCAAGCCCTTTTTGTATTACACTGAATGCATCAACTTTGTGGGATCTACTAGAAAAAAATTAATTTCCTGGATGAGATATTGATACATAGATACAACATATCAACTTAGCTGTAAGTAAGGTGGATAGGAAATAATTCTTCAGCTACAGGATCAGAACTACTTACATTTCTTTGCAATTTATTATCCAGTATGACCATGAGCTGTCTGAGCCAATTTTGTTTGGAAGAGCACATAATATTTCTGAAATAATTTCTGATTGGAATATGGATTGTAAAGAGATTAATGCTAACAGTGCAACTCCATTTATTTCAGGTGTTGTTCAATCAGGAGGGAACTTCCTGCTCTGTAAGACATCAAGGTTTTCAGTAGTCCTGGATATAACATGCTTTTAGTCTAAAGGGGTGTTTGTACCAGGTGAGATCCGAGAGTGCTGTGATGTCTGCAGTGTGTTCAAGTCAGGAAGACCTCATGAGGGCTAATAGAAAGGTAACTTAGGAAGAAAACATTATTATTTCCCCATAAAGACTCGATATACAACAATGGAAGGAATAGATGCATCAAGCAGAGTATGGTACAGATAAACTATGGCTGTCCCAATGTAGCTAAAATCAGCTTCTCAATATCACACTCATTTTGTCCACGTAGAATCCTAAAATAACCATTTTCTCCCCAGGATTTTCCCCAGGAATTTGCAGCAATCTAAAAGCAAACAAAGCAGAAAAAAATTATCAGTTTCAATTTTAAAATATTGCTTAAAAATGTAAGGTGTAAAATGCAAAATGAATCTTTTATGTTAGTTTCCTTTGTAAGAAACAGAGTCTCTCAGATTGGGTGCACTGAGAATTAGCATGAATCATTTTCTGATTTCTAACAATTTGTTCCTTTTTTGGTTTGATAAAAATTTCAATTCCAAAATCAGAGTTAGTAAAAATGGAGTAGTATTTCTACAAGACTGTTTGATAAATTGAAGCAGAAATCATTGAATGAATATTCTTAGCTGGTGAAAGTGGTTATTGAAATAACAATGGTCAGAATTCCAATTACAACTAACCTGTTAAAGACACAACAAAGATATAAAAAAAAAAGAACTGACTTTTAAAAAATGTAGTTTTATTCAGGTAGCTATTGACATACGGAGCAATTTATTTCCTGACGAAGTCTCAGTAGGTTTTGCCTTCAATATCAGTGAAACTGCTTACCATACACCCTGCCATCAACTATGTAAACACCAAATTACCTTCAGGTGAACACAGGAATAATGAGATGACCTGTTACTCAAAATCCAAATAATAAAATTTGGCTTACTCTAAATGGCTTAAAGGAAATGTTCTTAGCTTGATTGGTTTTAGTTTTGGGGGGCTTATTCTGATGGCTGGATAACAATTACCAACACTGTTCAAACAGAAAATTTATCTTTTCCAAATATTTTAACAAATACTATTGATTAATTTTACTGTCTTTCATTTGCAGGCATCAAAAAGAACTGACTCTTCATAGAAATTGTTAATAACATTTGAGACAGAAAAGGCAGTGTAGGAAAAAACATAGGTATAGGTGGGATGAAACAGGCTTTGAAATTGAGGTAGGTGATGCTATAGTTCGAGAGTCAGCATGATAAAAGTTGCCAGAGAGGGAACAGAATTATGCAGGACACTTTAAGGTGAAGGAAAAAAAACAGATGCAGACAGACAGAATGAAAGTAAAGAAGATTTTAGATGATCTGTGTTGTTAAGATCTTTTTTCTTCTGCTTCAAAACAGTCTTAAGGATTCACTTACCCAGAACTTCTGTTTCTGTCCATTTTTGTCACGTAATGCTCCCCACCTTTTAGAAAAAAATGGTACTTTGATGAAACAAGCAATCAAAAAATAAAAGCATGTCTTAGTCAGTTGTCATAATTACCAGTATCAGAACAAAGCATGAATAGCAAACTCTGATCATTCAAGTGAGGTTACCTGCTGAGCTGCACAAGTCAAATCGCCATTAGTGATTACAGAAACTTAACACAAGTCTAGTTTAAGTTTTTCATTGCAAAAACCTGTTTTCATTGACAGAATCACTCTTCTGGAGAGCTTGCCTGCTGAACTGTGTAGGAGTATTGAAACTAACGTGAACATATTTCTTCAACTCGGCTGAACATCCCTAGGAACATTTTTATTAAAAGTCTCCAGCACCTTTACAGAAAGAGCTGGTGAGTTGGGACCGAAAATATTCCTAGCTTTTCTCAGATCAAATTGAACTGCTGACAGCCTAATCTGTTTTATTGCATGATGAGGGGGGGTGACCATTAAACTTACTTGATGTTTTTGTCATCTTTGAGGGCATGCTAACTTTTGTGGAAGTATCTATGAAATCATACAAGTTTGCCCCATCTGCCAGCCCCACCTGGCAAGTGATAAGTTTTCCGTAGGGGTATAGCTGTAGCTGCATAGTACTCTGATTTTTAGGCCTCACTTTATACACAGGGCAGAAAAAGTTCCAACGCAATCACCTGGATGTATTTCAGTGAGCAAGCGTTGCACTGCACACCTTAGATAGTTATGTGCACATGGTTTGTCTGCTGGAGCTTAAAGAGCTCTGCCTAGTTTTGAATTTATACAATGAATGCTTGTCTAGTTACTATTCACAGCTCATCGTGTTTGGGTGCCTATAAAAGGGCACAAATAAACAGAAAACCAAAGATGTGAACTTTAAGATAGTTTTCTCCAGTGTAAAATTAATCCTAGGATATATCAAATGTCATTGATTGGGTGTTTACTGGTATGTATCCCATCAACACTTCATGTTTGAGCTGTATTTGCAGTGCTCCATTCATTTTCAAGGGCAACCAGCAAAAATATGGTGAGAAAACCCACACTGTGAATGGGGAAATTGGGATTTTTCTGTCACCCTTGTATTTGAACAGTGACAGTGGCATCAACTCTCCTTGCTTAACAGTGAACCATCATTTACCTAGAATACCTGCACTTTCAGCCAAAGGGGAAAAAAAAAAGGAAGACAAATTGGTGACTAGAAGAGAGATGAAGTGTGGATTGCAGTTGCAAGCACAAATTGTAGCTACTGATCATTAAATTTAAGGAATCGTAAAAACAACGTTTGCCATAATGACCCTGGAATGCAATTATTGTTTTTTAAAGAGGCCTCATGATGCTTTTTCTTTTCATTACCACATGAATGTTCAGAGATTATCAAAAATTGCCATTTCTTTGCCAAATGTATTTAGGATACAATCTGTCATGATCATAAATTAAAAAAAAAGATATATCATAGGCTTTTGAATTTCATATCAGGTTCAGATTTATTTCTTTGCTCATGAGCATTTTACTAAAAAAAATACATCCGCTGCAATGTGAAACTCCAATATTTACATCAGTCTCAAAGGCAGAGAAAAATTGCCTTGAATTTATATTTGTGTATTCCTGCATTTCATAGTACACATAATTTCTCCCACTTGCTTGAGCATGATGATGACCAGTTCCCACAGGGTCACATTTCTGTGATTAAATGTTTTTCTAACATTTGTTATTTTCTAGAAGAGTCAACTTCTTGTTTCACACATTGAAAGGAATTTATTGATTCTCAGAAATGTTTCTAAATGAAAGAAGACTTAGAAGCCGAGATAGAAAAGGAACCTTTTTTTATTCTTGACTATAACGTATCCATGCATTTAGTTTCCCAGGGTTTGTGTCATCATAGTCAGATACATGGGCACCTGACATAGGCATTTTATTTGCAGCTGAGAAAGAAGAGCTGCTTTCTCAGTAATCAATGCCTATGGGTATTCATCAAATACTCCACATTAAAGGATATTAAATTAAAATATAGAGGAGTGCAGCCAGCAGGTCAAGAGAAGTGACTGATTTCCTTTTTTTCGGACTGCCATTCTGTGTCATGCCCAATCTTGAGCTGCCCCACATAGGAAAGGCATTAACAGGCTGGAACAAGACCAGCAGGAGTCCACTGAGACGTTTGGGGTCTGGAGCACATGATGTGTGAGGAGAGGCTGAGGGAGCTGGCTTTGTTCAGCCTTCAGGAGAGAAGGCTCAGGGCCGATACATTTGGTATCTTCTTCTTTGCAAAGGGTGGGTAAAGAGAAGATAGAACAGACTCTCCTGATACATTGTGGTGGTCCTCCCACTGCTCCCCTTCCACATCTCCTACTTGAACATTAACCTCCAGTGGCACTAGTGATGGCTGCATCCAGCTTACTCTAGATAGCACTCCAGGTCATTTTCCCTGCAGAGTAGCAGCTCAGAGAAACCATTGATTGATCCCTCAAAACCTTCAAAACCAAAATTTAAAAAAAAAAAAAAAAAAAAGCATAATCCTGATGGGGTTAAATGAAGCAACTAAACTCCCAGTGGAATGAATTCTCAAGTGGAATTGACAGAGACTTTTAAGTGAGTTGACACATTCTTGGACAACATCCATTAGAGAACAATATTGCATTTTCTGGAAGATGACCAAAATAATCTAATCACACTCTTTTGTTTGCTTTTGTGACTATTCCAGCTTGATATTTACTCCAAATGAATGCCATTTTAAAAGCAAAGAGATGCTGGATCTCGTTACTCAGACAGACAGGGAATTTCTTAGGGTTATTTTTGCAAAGCTTTGGATCACTAATGTCCCTACCTTCGGTATTCTTAGGAAAAACTTTCAACCTTATGTCCTGGTTTCAGCAAGGATACAGTTATTTTTTTCTCAGTAGCTGTTACAGTGCTGTTATTTGGATTTGAAATGAGAGTGATGTTGATAACACACTAATGTTTTGGGTTTTGTTAAGTAAGGACTTTTTTTTCCTTTTGTCTCATACTCTGCCAGTGAAGAAGAATGCAAAATAAACCAGGAGGGATCCTAGCTGGGACAGGTGACCAGAAGTGATGAAAAGGAAATTCCACACCACAGAACTCATGCCCAGTATATAAACTGGGAGAAGTTACCCAGAAGCGTGTCTAATCTGGGTTCAGGAAAGGGGGTCCTGGTGTCAGTCAGCAGGTGGTGAGCAATTGCATTGCACAGCACTCCTTTTTCCCTTTTTATTATCATTTGCCATTATTATTGTATTTTACATGATTTTTTATTATTAAACTGTTCTTTTCTCAATCCACAAGTTTTACTTTTATTTTATCCCCCATTCCACTGGGGTGTGTGGGGGAAGAGATGGAGTTGAGAGAGTGACTGCTTAATTTCCAGCTGGGCTTAAATCATGATATCATTTAATATCCTTTTTTTTTCATTTATCCGTTTCCATTTTTATTGAGAAGAAAAAGAAGAGATTTTAAGAAACCATTAAGACTGTCTGTGTATCAGTTACTGAAAATTATTTTTAAAAGGGAGTTTTCCTGTCTCTGGCAAAAATATTCTGTAAGAAATACTCCTTTTAGCTTTTCCAAATGAAACTATCATGATCTTCAATCAAAAATAACCTTGAATAAAAAAAGTAATTTCCCAAAACTGCATTCAGTCCCCTTCAGGAGAAAAACTAAGAAATGTATTTCCATTTACTCAAAGAAAACCTGCTGCAAATGACTGTAAAAAGAATACTGTTGCGCTTTCAGATAAAAGGATGAGTACTTGTGGTCTTATATAAAATGATTTTCATAATTTTGTGTCCAATTTTATATAGTAGAGGCACCTTAGCTGGCCTTTTCAGTAATAACTTTCCCTTGATATTAACTCTGCAGAAGCAGGCCTTAAATACACAACTCTGTCTGACAGTTAAAAAACTAGAATACAGAGACTCAGTAGTCTTACAGAGAATAGAAATTGGTTTTATTTGAACATTTCCTAGTTTGTTTTTCAATAAACTGTACCATTAAAATGAAAGTGGACTTCACAAGAAAAGCATAAAGAAAATTTTCAGGAAAAAAGTAAGCTGATAATTAATCGTTGTATAAAATAATAAAACACTGGAAATATAACCTGACACAATAAAAAGGGTTATCAGCAGTGGCTTCAAAACTAAGGCGTTTTGGCAGATAACAGAAACTAGATTCAAGTGTGCTTACACTCACTTTTGTAGGTAAAATGCTCTTAACAGCAAATACAGTGAAGACTTCTGAAGAGTGTGCTAAATAATATTATACAAACTGACTCCTTGAGACTGAAGATACGAACTGGAAACTAATAAGGCTTTAAAACTAAAGAGGAATGACATGTCTTAGATCTCAACCTAATTTGTTCAGATTAGTTGTTATTAGTAGAAGTCAATGTTTTGCATTAACCAAGGAGTTAAACTGCTTGCTGGACAGAAATATATGCAGTCCAAAACTTCTCATCTCAGTTTCTTTCCTGGACTTGGTTGTATAACTGTAATAATGCTCCCACAGAAAAAAAGGTCTAACTATTGTGGGTCATGGCCTATTCTTAGTGCTGAATCACAAAAGCCTAGTGCATTTCAAAAACCAGCAACTTTATCTACTCAATTAGAGAGAAGTTTAGTTCTTAATCTTGTATTAATAATATGAAGGTTAGGGTCACTGACTAATGTTCACCAGAAGAGAAAGCTTCTTAGAAGATGGTTGCTGGAATTAGAAATTATAGTTTTGCCTAGACTTTTCAACATGAGATGTGAATCAAATTGAGTCAATGAGCCAATAGTTAAATCACTCCCACAGATCCCACAGATCTACTGTAATGAATTGTATGGGGGACAGTCTCATGGATTTAACTGCATGAATCATCAGACACTGTATCTTTTCCCCATGATCTCCTCATGTATTTCTCTTTGCTGTAAAATATATTCGAGTGTTGCTGTTTAATTTTTAACTATAATACCTGATGTTGATTGTCTGACAATGATAAAGTAATTATTTTTTCTCCATGGAGGAAAAAGGGAAATCAAGACCAGGTTTCTTTATCCGGGAACAAAACAGTTTGTGTTATGACTTTTGGTGGCTTAAGATGTTACTTATTTGTAGTTATTCCAAGTGTAAACTCGAGTGAGGGCAGTTAAAGAGAAAAATACAGAGAAAGACAGAGTTCTCCAAAGCCAAAACCCCAGATATCACTAACAGTAGTCAAGACTTTGGACTTTGCATAGGTGAGTCATTTAATTGTGTATTAAATCTTAGAATGCTGTTGCTCTGTCTGGCTGTTCCCTGAACGCTAAACCACAAGCTCTTTGCCTCACATATCAATCTTATCTCCATTAGTATGGCTTTTTGTGTTAAACATTCAAGCAATGTTTTTCCAGTGCATAGATGTTTCAGTTTAGTAGTTGGCTAAGCCGTTTAATCTGCTGTATTATTCCATTTAAATCTTTCAGTGAATTGCTAATTAAAATAGATGGGGAATATGTTTCCAGCAAATGTACATCTCAGTGTCCTCTTATTAAAGTCTTTTGTCATTCTGAACTCCTTCCAAGCATTGAAAATCTATCTTGTTCATGAAAGATTACCAAGGCTTTTAATAATATTATTCTTGTTTTCTCCAAGCCTTAAGGTGATAGTCCATGGATTTAATTGTAGCCAAAGGCATGGGCTTTTGAGACCTTTCTGGATTTTTCAGTGTCAGGGCTTCAGCAGTTGCAGCTTTTTAGCGAGGTATGGATTATATATTGTAGCTTGGCACTGATACTAATGTGATTCAGAAACAAAAGTCTGAGACAAAACTTTTCTGAACAAGCTGCAGACATTCAGGATGGATACTTTACTTCACTAACTTTGAAAAGAGATTTTTTTGAACTAGAGCCACAGCTACTTCATCCAATGTACTTCCTTTATCGAACTGTACTTTCCTTACCAAACAGACTATGTCATTTTATACCAACAACAAATCTGCCCCAGGTTTTCTTTTCCTATGGACATTACATTTCTTTTCCTAGATGGAACTAAGAAAGCTGTAAGACTAGAAAGAAGAGAAAGTAAAATTTAAAAAACCCAGCCAACCAACAAACAAACAACAAAAAAAACCACCAAAGTTGCAGAGAATATGGTATAGAATAGATATGACAGGTTTGTTCAGAAATCCCAGCTTAAACTTACAGATCTGAAAGAAACCTACCACCAAGTTAATCTTTGATGTGAATTTAGTCTTTTTTTATCAAGAGACCTTGAGATAAAAATGACAGTTTCATATGTAATTTTTCAGCCGTCAGTCTTCTTAAAATAACAGAGTGCAGATGAAAACAAGAAAATTACCAAACTGATAGTTTGTCCTCCTTAGTCCCACTTGCCATTTGCAGTTTCATTGTTCCTCTTTCACTGATTTTCATTCTGGTGTCATTAAGAGCTGTCAATTGTGTATGGATGGATCCACAAATGTGTATATGTACATACACACAAACATACATATGCAAGACATTCTGAAAATACTGTCTTACTATGAATATTATGCACCAGTCATTTTGGTTTTAAGTAACTTTAAGATGCCTTTGCATGTGGGATTTTTCTAATCTAATCTAGAAATGTTCATTTTAGCTATTTAAGTGTGATGTTATCCCACAGATTCTTTTAAAGTTAACACGAAGATATAAGATCCAACAAAGCAATTCAGCTCACCTTTAGATAGATAAGCTAGAGCAAATGAATAGCTATAAAAGATAAAGGGAAACATGCATAGGCATAGGAATTTAACTTTTCTACATCAAAACTTAGCTGTTATGTATCCCAGTCTCCATAACTCACTTTTTCTGCTTACCTCCCTGTGTCTGTGATACAGACACAGAAACTGCCTGAGAGATCCTGCTCTCTCTAAGTATCAGTGAGTCAGTCCATCCTGCCTTCAGATTACTGAAAGCCCTATTTCACTGTCTAGAGAGGCTATGAACAAACCCAAATGCTCCACTACCTGCAACAGCCTCCACCTGGCTCTTCCACATTTTCCTCTCCTCCTTCCATGCTGTTCTGTCTTTTCATATTCTCTCCCTGAGCCTGAGGTCACACAGAACCTCATTGGAGATAGACTCCCAGTCTTGTCAGAGCTGATTTTATAAAAAAGCCTTTGAATGATAGAAAATAACTTGCAATTTCACGTTGCAAAATACGAGAAGCCAGTCCAAACATTTAAAATCCTTCCGGTCCAATGATCAATTAGGCAGTTTATATGTACATTTCTGGTTTTGTACAAATAGCTCTCGCAAGCTTCACCAAAATGTATTTGCATTTTTTCATTCCATCACCTTATGTGTTGTACAGTTCACGGGCAATTCAAGGCATTTTCAAAAATGTTTCTGAGATATTGAAATATAAACTTAATAGGGTCAGTCATTATTATGGCTGCCTTTTACAAGTATTGAATCTCTTTTATGGAAGGGGTTATAAATAAAAATGAGCCTACAATAAGCATTAACCCACACAAACCAGCAGTTTTTATCCTATCTATCAGCATGTCTCTGCTCCTTTTTGTCTCTCCAGGAGCCATCTCACCTAAGCAAAATGCAAATATTCATCAGTGTTTTTATTTGAAGAACAACTATGATGAGATTCCCATGAGTTTTTACTGAGGTCAAGGAGCCTGAATTTTCCTTTGCTCCCAAGCTATATATGAAGGACAAAGAACTTGCACCCACAACACATATTTTGCATTCAAATTTGTTGAAACTAATAGATGATATTAAAATGTGATGGCTTAATCCTGAGGACATTAAATCTATACAAAGAAGTGGTTTAGAGTTCATGATGTGGAATCACATTTTATGGCTGTATTTATCATTGCTAAAAACACCTAGCCTAGGGCTCCAACAGCCTCCAACTTGTCAAGATCTAATTCAATTTTTACAGTTAAACAGTGATGCAAATATTTTTATATCGCACAATCTTGGAGGACACAACATTTGTGCATTAGACAATTCAAGGATTGGTAATTCTTTATATTGTTGGATCCATTGGATACCTCAGGAATACTCAAATTAATTAAATGTGTTAGTAAGAAAATGCATTCCCCCCATACTAAACTCTGAACGAGTCTGAGGTTTCCTATATAACATCATCTTCAGTTTTCTTCTTTTTCCTTCACTTCTTATGTCATTTTGCAGTATATCAGACTACTCGTCTTTCCTCCTACTCTGTATTTAGCAGTGACCATTCAACACAATCCTGTATCTCAGTCAAGGTGCTCAGATTTTGCTCAGTGGCCCCTTGCCTGAGGGTTGCTGTCTTTTCTTTGCACAGCCTGTCAGTTCCCATTTAAATCAGCATCCACTTCAGCATAGAAATACAGAATCACAGAACATGCTGATTTGCAAGGGACCCACAAGGATCTTCAAGTCCAACTCCTGGACATGCAGAGGACACCCCAAGAGTCACACCATGTGCCCGAGAGCACTGTCTGAATGCTTCTTGAGCTCTGTCAGGATTGGTGCTGTGACCACTTCCCTGGGGAGCCTGTGCCCAACCACCCTCTAAATGAAGAACCTCTTTCCAATATCCAACCTACACCTCCCCTGGCACAACTTTAGGCCATTCCCTTGGATTCTGTCACCGTTCACCACAGAGAAGAGATCAGTGTCTGCTGCTGCTCTTCCCCTCACAAGAAGTTGTAACTGCAGTGAGGTCTCCTCTCAGTCTCCTCCAGGCTGAACAGACCAAGTGACCTCAGCCGCTCCTCATACGACTTCCCTTCAAGACCCTTCACAATCTTTGTTGCCCTCCTTCAGACTCTCTCTAATAGTTTCATATCTTTCTTATATTGCAGTGACCAAAACTGTCCCCAGGACTCAAGGTGAGGCTGCCCCAGAACAGAGCAGAGCAGGACAATCCCCTCCCTTGCCCAGCTGGCCATGCTGTGCCTGATGCCCCCCAGGACAGGGTTGGCCCTCCTGGCTGCCAGGGCACTGCTCACTCATATTCAAATTTCCATTAGCCAGGATCCCCAGGTCCTTTTCTGTGGCACTGCTTTCCAGCATCTCATTCCCCCGTCTGTCTGTACAGCCAGGGTTGGCACATTCCAGGTGCAGAATCTGGCACTTCCCTTGTTGAACTTCATGTGGTTGGTACATATGGTTGGTACATATGGTTGGCACATATGGTTGGCACATTAGTTATCTCCTCCTCTCTCCCTCCTCAGCCATCACTTTGTCCCCTGGTGCCATTCTTGCATAATGACTCAACTGGGTAGGTTATTCTGCACAAATGTGGAGCAGCCTGTCTGAGGGAATAGTTGCATCACCCTATGCTTGCACCAAGCATGCTTCACAGCCCTCCCAACACCTGAACTCACAGCCTCACAGCAGCTCATCCCAGAGCTAAAGTATTCAAACTGCACTGCAAATTTTACTGTCTAATGTTACTGGTTTCTCACGGCTGTTCAAATACACCTTAAATACACACACAAAAACCAGCACATACCATCTGTCCTCCAAAAACACCTTTTCCTAATTCAGCGCTCCATTTTTCTACATTAAATTCCAGTTTCTCTTTTTCATTGCTTCACAATATTCTCTATAATGATAATTAGGGGGTTTTCCTCTGCTAGTCTGAGTCAATACTTTTTGCAGCAGTATCAAGGATGATCTTGCATAAGCCTGCTGCTTCTGTTTGCTTCTATGCCACTATCGAGCACACTCCAGTAACCTATAGCCAGCAGTTTCCATAACCATAGGCGTTTCCATAACCATAGGCATTTCCATGTCCTTCCTGAAGACATATTCACTAAGATCACAAGCACAAAAGCACCTAATTTCACAGCTTTATGTTCTTGAACTACTTGTTGAAGATACTCTCAGTAGTCTTCCTAGCACACATTGAATCATTATTTATATGATATTCTAGACCACCAATAAAATATTTGCTTAAGATTCTACAGTCATTTTTCTGTGTATTCACTCACTGATT
The DNA here is from genome assembly GCA_013397845.1 of Melanocharis versteri. Classification (NCBI taxonomy): domain Eukaryota; kingdom Metazoa; phylum Chordata; class Aves; order Passeriformes; family Melanocharitidae; genus Melanocharis; species Melanocharis versteri. The sequence continues at coordinate 557,876 of VZTG01001359.1, read as the reverse complement.
TAATAAATTCATTCTTGCTTATTCCCTCCATGGCAAAGAATAAAGCCTCATAGTGTGTTCAGTAATTCAAGTATATGCATTATTAGATACTTGCCTTCTTAACATAGCGGCCTGGTCTACATTTGAGAGGAAATCCACCAGTGTAATACACACATGCTTCTGAAGCAGTTTCCCAAATAAAATCAGCAGCATCTCAGCAGCAGTTGATTTCTATTCAGGGCACAGAGAGCCCAGACTGCTGTGCCAGTAAGCTATGCCACTGAAGTGAGAGGTCGCTGTCAAATTTTATGTTTCTATTTGCATTCTGTTTGGTGGCATGTGTGAAGAAAATTATATCAGCTTTGTTCACAACTTGATATGTACTTGGAATATTTGTGAATACCCAACAAGGTATTTTTATATGGTGTGTATGTATGTATAAATATATCTATATATATGTGTGTGTGTGTGTGTGTGTTTTATCTATATTTATATGGGGTTGAATGGCTTCATCTATAAACATTATATTTGAAGTTTTTGAACAAATATTAGAGTAGTTTAAAGATGATGGGTCTACATCTCTTTTCGATACTCTCTAAAATTCATGGACAAGGCGAAAATGAAACAACAACAGTCTTATGTTGGGAGCTAGCCATGTTCCATCTGTGACAGTCAAATCTTTGGGTTCCAAACTGGTCATTGACATTTTATTACATTCATGACTGGCAGAGGAAAAGGGTAAAAGAATGTGCTTTACTCACCCAAGGAGTTTGACTGAATGAGTTTTCCATTTAGATCCTGCTTTCTGGGAGTGCCGATATATTCCCCCCTTGTAAAGGAAAAAATCTTCATACACTTTCATTATAGCTGAAAAACAATAGGAAAAATCACCACAGTCAGCAAACATTACTTCTATTCTTCTTTGCTCCTTGCATCTCACCAGTGAAATTCTTGTTTTGTGTTGGACTGCATTAACTGCACTTTGTAATTCCACTAAAAGCATCAGTTTCTCAGAAATGCCCTGCTGTGAGTGAACCAACAAAAATACTTGAACAGAGTTCTCTCTAAGGTCTTTAATCAAGTTTGTTGGTTTTCCTTGTCATGGAAACTCCGTCTCATTGACTTCTTCCAATAGAGTAGGAAGCGTTGCCTCGTGAAGGCTTACATAAATTTTGATATCTAATTCAATAAAATTAATCTCCCCAAGGTTCATGTATAAACTACTCAGTTCTGACTAGTGTCTGTATACTCAAGAAATGTATTTAATAGAAAATGTGAATCCTGTGAAATATGATAGAGTGATATGCCTTTTTCGGAAACTTAAAATTTGTCAGATACACAGCAATCTCCTTAAAGAAAACTAGATTGTCTGTATAAATCCTGACTTTTAGTTAGAAGTGTGGAAAAAATCACCCCTTTTTTTCATAAAAAATGTAAGGTGAAAGAGCTGATGAACTGGAAATTTTGTGCAAGAGAATGAAGACTACAAGCTGCATTTTATGCCTATTTATTATTTCTTAGGACCATCATTCATTTATTTACTAATAAAATAGTTATGGGTTTCTTTTTCATGTATGTTCTGCCAACATTTGCTTTATGGTGGGCTACCAAATCCAGAGAAATGAAAATTAATTTCAGGTCTACATAAACCTTTAAATTCCAGTGACTTAGAAGCATTAAATATAAGCTCAATTCCATCTTATTTTTAGCTTATGATTTTAACTGCCACAAAACTTGGAACATGAAAATTAGTGAAATCCAATTTCCTGAAGTCTTGCACCTTGTGAATCCCATAAAGTACAAGTTTCACTGACCATTTTTTATGTGGTTGGACCATTTATAACACATGTGCCTGGTATAGATCTGCAGTATCCGGTAAGCTGAGTTCGTGCTGCCATTTTTTTCTGTCTGGCACACTTACAAATTTCTTTTTCCTACCTGAATATTTTTATAAACTTGAATTAAATTAACTATCTTTACAACAACCTCTATCATATTTGGCTGAAAATATAAAACAGTCAAAAATTTTAGGGGATGCAAGAGAACTTCTCAAAACATGGTGAAATGAGGCTGTTTGCCCAGGAAACCTGGCTAAGAATGTACTTTGTTAATGAGGTCACTCACATAAAAAATTCAAAACCCTATGCTGATAGCAATGCACAGGGAATAAACACATGATGCCACCTAGGTGGCAAGTTGGGGATATGGCTGTATCAGCCAAATCAGAAAAAAAATTAAATGTTTTGAATTAGTAATGTTACAGCTTCTGTCAGGCTGCCTGCTAAACCAGAGCTCACACATTGACAGGCACAGATCAAGTGGAAACGTACACAAACTTTATTTTAGGTTTCTCGATGCAAGCTCAGGACACCACTAGAGCCCTCTGCAAAGGTTCCCCTCCTCCCTCTGTCCCCAGGACCAACAGTGTACAGAGCAAGAAGTTTAACTCCTGTGGATGTCCCTGTACCTCTGGGTACAATATCACCCGTGGAGGTTTCTGAGCTGCAGAGGACCCTGTGGAGGGAGAGCTCGAAAGTGATGCAGAGGAACAGAAAGGGTGAAGAACAGTCCTGCTAGCCTTATTCCAGGTGAGGGTATCACAAGGGAAGTGAAGAGGATAAGTAACTCAAAAAATTACTGTAGAGGCTTCCCTGGATCTTGTTTTGATACCTTGGCTAAAGGGAGGGAAAGAAATGAGGTTGAATGCAAATACTGCAAAATTCACATCTCACATGAGAGAGCTGAGGCTCAAAGATCTCCTCTGTCATCAGGCTGAGACAGGAGAAGCTAGTTTCGTTTCTGAGTCACATTGTTCTTGAAATCAAGATCCATATGTTCAGTTTCAGAAAATAATCTATTCTTTATCAGCAGCTCTAAATAATAGACTCATAGAATGGCTTGGGTTGGAAGGGATTTTAAAGATGATCTAGTTCCAACCCCCCGCTACAGAAGCGCTGTTGATTTCTGTTCCCCCAGGAGTCACAGGCTCGACTCTGTAAGACTTCAGATGTGCTCCAGTGTGGCCAGCTCTTTTCGGAGTCACTGGCAGAGGACCCTCACGAGCATCCTGTCCCTCTAACTTTGCATCTCATCCCACACCTTGCCATGGACAAGCCTGATATTGTACCCCTTCCCCATCACATTTTGGTTGAAGGTCTGCCAATGAGACCCGCTGTTCCTAAACAAAGACTCTCTCCTCTCTGAGAAGGGTGAGTCCCATCTGATGCCAGCATTCTTGATGCTTAGGCCATTCCATTGTCAAAAAAACCCCAACATTTTAGCTGTGACACCAGCTGTGGAGCTATGTATTAATAGACTCAGCCTATCTGTTTCTTCCAATGTTGCTGCCTTCAGCTGTAAGTAAAGGAGAATATAACTCGTGCCCCAAATGAGACACATTCTTGTCTGTGAAGAGATATCATATCTAGATTTTTTCCATTGAAATGAAGGGGAAATTTTTGAAGTGTATTTCCAGAATAACTTTAGTTTAGAGAATTTTATCCATTATTATATATTATATATACATTGCACACACACGCATGTGTGTGTATACATACATTTGTATATATGTGTAAACATTTATGCCTATGTATAAGTAATACCTTGCAATTGGGAGCTAAATAATGGTACAGTCTTTGGAGTTAGAGTGGTCTGGGTGCATGAAGTACAGGATGGGCAAAGATGATGATGATTCTCTATCTACCACTGAGATATTTTTATTTATTCAGTGACGTTGTCCTGATACAGATTGTGACTTGGACAGGATGAGGTGATCAAAGTCCACCACATAATTTTGCTCCCTCTGATGCAGGAGAGACTTTGCATTTCCCAAAATGAATGGATTAATTATTAATGAATCAGAAAAGGCAGCAATTTTTGTAAGGTTGACTGTAGTTCATGCATGAGCTACTTCAGTCATGTTGAGCTTGTCAGATCCATGCGTACAGATGCAGCAAAATATAAGATTGATTCCACTATGAATTCCCCCACATAAAATTCTCAAATAGGAATTTTTGTCTCTTCTTAATCATACAAAGACACAAGAAACAACACTAGTTGCTACAAAAGGAAACAAAGTTTAGAACTATATATTAATATAGCTAAGTGCTTTCTACAGATCATATTCTTGTGTTATCAAATATAAAAATTTTTCCCAAGATCATGATAGCTGAACTGCTTTGTGGGGTCAAAACTCTGATGTATTGCCAACAAGGTGTGAGCCTTTCTTTTAATCGAGACTGACTAATGTTTCAGAGAGGATAATTTTCCTACATCAGCATTATAACCATCAAAGTATTTCCTAAAGTCCACAAAAAAAAGGCAATATTAGATATTCCATTCTAATATTTTCAAAGGATTGGTGAAATTTCACTATGTTTACTTGAAAATGGATTTCTTAAAAAAACCTAGTATTTCATCATTTGAATCCAAAAATGCTAATTGCTCAGTTTCTGTACTATGTAAGACAGTGACATAGGTCAGAGAGAAATTGTTATTCAAACTTAAAAGCTGTATAACATAAAATCTTCAATTACATTCCTATACCTACTGATTTACAGTTGTTAAAAAAAACGTATTTTTTTCTTAACTTTGAATCAGTCCAAAAATCAAAGTCCATTCATCATCATGATCTTGAAAGGATCTAGAATGTTTTCCAGCTATTAAACATTACTTAGTACATTAGATAAGACTGTCCCTAAGCACTTTGTAAGTTCTTCAGGAATGACAATTGAATGAATAATGGAAAACCTCCTTCAGTATTTGAAGATCATTTGCAGAAAAAGTGTGCTATGGTTTTAAAATTAGACTTTTGCCCTGGTTGCATTTGTAATACAGGAAGATAGAAGAGAGAATCAGTGACAAATTACAGAGTCATAACTCTGATTCATTTAAAATTCAGAATATAGCCAAAAGAAAAAACAGCAAGTGATTTCACTCAGTGTTGCATACTCTCGGTTATATGCCCTTATGTAAATCTTGATTTTTCTACATACAGCATTACCTTAACCTGATACACAAAAAGCATTAATTTTTTTTTTAATTATCTGAATTGTTGAGCGGCTAAATCCTAACAAATTGCTGAATATTGATTATTTTACATGTAAAATTTAGTACTAACAGATTAATCCAGCAAAACGTGTATCCACAGACTATGAATGCAATATTTGAGGTCTGAAACTCTCTCTTGAGGATCTTAATTTTTATCATTTTCTAAAACCAGCAGAAATTACTGTCTTTGCATCTAGATCAAATGCAGTGTGGGAAATAATATTTTCCTTGAGCAAACAAATTTGGACAGAACAAAAAAACGACTGATGATGTTGATCTTGTTAAATCTGAACTTCAGATTAATTGCAGCTGCCCATATAAAGAGCCTTAAGAAGTAATTTCAACTCTGTGATGCACTAAAATGAACTCTATCTAATAATCCAAACCATTTGAATAATAAATGGGAGATTATGATAATTCCTTATATAATTAAAAGCAGTAGAAATGCAGAAGTCCACTGAAGTAAAATTCTTTGGTTTTGCATCAGCCAGCCACCCAAGACAGGTGGAGATCCTGCACTGAGACCTTTCTCCATCATCCCAAGCCCCACATCCATCAGTCTCTCTAGTTACACTGGCTTGGGGTGTGAGCAGGAACCCGCATTTTCAGCTGTTGCCAGCACCATGCATGGCCACAAATTGACAGTATCCAGGGTAAAAAAAATTTTTTGCAGTTCCCTACTCAATGCTGAAGTCTCTTTATTTCTGACCACTAATAGGTCAGGGATTTTCATCGCAGAGTTCAGCACAAAAATTCAAAACTGATAGGCCTCAACAAGAGCGTTTGATCTCTGGAATGAGAAATTATGGAGTATTTCATTACTGAATGATTTGCTGGAAGACCCATATAGTTCAGCATTACCTTCAGAGCAAAGCAGGCCTGGTGGGTTGGCCTTAGCCAGTGGGGGAATCAACCCCAGCCCTATAGAACAGAGTTCGGCTGACATTTAATTCCACCTGCATAGTCACAGACTGCTGTTTCACCAATGACCAAAGAACTGTCATGAAAAAAGGCACACAGATTTTCTGCACACATATTTTGCACAAATTTTCAGCGTATCCAGCTCAAGGTCGTTCTACTCTTTACAGGCTCTGACGCAGTCATGCTGCCTTTAGGGCCACTACTTACCCACCAAATGTCCCTGGAAGAAATACAGTGCATATGACTGGTTTCTTCATTGTGGCATATAATTTACATTTTCTAATATTTTGATATAAGGTCATAGCGCAATCTAATTATTTCAACAATGTTATCATCCTTTAAACTTACCGTACCTTGCACTGGTCCTCTGTCCTTGATTTCTTTCATTATATCGGTTTCCTGAGAGGACGTGAGAGCAGCAACGGCAAGGGCAGGGGAAGATAACGCATTTAGTAAATTAAATTAAAACTCATACTAATTTATCATTGTGTGCACATATATGTAGTATAAATATACCACTGTACTTGTATTTCTGCTGGAGAATATCTGGTTTACCAAATTAACAAAACCTTTGGAAACATGTTTAAGAATAACTGCACAGTTACGACTGCATACTTGCTTTTCTATCTCTAATTTCTATGGGACCACAAAGTATCAGCTTTAAAGAGATGATATACAACTGAGAAACTATAAAGAATTTCAACTCTTAGGAAAATTCAAAGGCAACATAAAGGAGAATTCACAGCTCTAGTCTTGAAGTTAAGCGAACATATTTTAATATGACAGATAATATTCAAACCCCAAAGGAGTAAAATTGGTGAGACAGCAGGTGAATACCATAAACTTACTTTTGAGGACACCCTGTAGTGAGAGGCACACCGATATAGCCGATTGGATTTTTCGAAAGTATTGGGACATGGCCCATTTGTATAGTTTTTTTCAGGTTCACTTGACACATAACACTGCTTTTCAGCTGATGGCCCCAGGTGTTTGTTCCAAAATGAGGGATAACAAGCATATGATACAACCCTGTTCAGGTAGTAAAAAAAAAAAAAAAGAGCTGATAAGAGGCTCGCTTAAGCACTTTTGCCATTTTATTTCAAGCTTTTAATAATTTTGTTTTTCACGTAATATTCTTCATAAGTGTGAATGACTCATGTCTTCAACTGGATGGCATTTGCTTCAATTGATATACATGATATTTATGATTAAGTTTCCATTACACTAGTCCTCTCCCCACCCTTCTCCAAAGAGAGATAGGATAAAAAATGTGTTTAGCACTTGTCACCTGGTACATTCAGCTCATTAATAAATCATGAAAGTTCATGCTGAAAAAAACCAATAAATTACCAACGTTGTCAATGGGCTTCATTTAGCAAAAATGCCTTCTGAAATGGAATACGTGGAATACTGTTAGACATTTCTGAAACAATATACACATATCTGTGTTAATGCCATGAAGGCCTATGACAGAGTTTCTTTTAAATAGCACAATTAAATATTTTGCAGAAGCAGAATACTTTAAGATGGGCCGTCCTATAAAAAGCATTTGTATTTAAGTAGCTCATCAATTATACTGAACTTCCTGAATCTCAGGAACTGAAAACTGTATTTCTATGCAATATAGAGTATAACTATGTTTGCCTGTGTACACTTAGTTGTCAGGAGTTTTACAAGGTTAGGCTGTTATTGCTTAGGTCTTCAATCTTCTCATTGACAACCCCTTTTAATTTCTTCTGAATCTGTATTCTGGATTCACAGATATCCGGTAGGGAATGGGAAGTATTTAGGCCAAACATGTACAGGTTGTTATTGCTCATTTTTTAATTTATTATTCTGTGTTTCTCCTACTGAGTAGAAGGAAATCTTTGGTTTATATACATACACATGTATAATTATTTATAAAATGTTATCTGTCTCTATATGCATAATCATTCCATTCAGAACTGAGGATAGATTTTCAAAAGAAACACAGGATGGCTGCTGAGTGCAATCAGGCCTGCAAGGCAGATAAGGTGAGCAGATACAGTCTTTAGAGCATGATGTGCAATAAGCAGGGCAGGAGCAGGAATTACAGCCTTGTATCAAGGACTGTAGGACACCTATTCCTCAGGTGAAACACCTTAGAAACACCTCAGAGGGAGACAACAGAGGAAAAATTCATTCCTGGGGTAGGGATTTCTTTTCCCCTCCTCTCAGTTGGACTGTCCCAATGGAGCTGTCACAGGTTCTGCATGGATGGGCGTTGTGTACATCAACAGAAGTGAAGCACTAAAAGTTGCAGTAGCACACTGGAGCTGTGTATTAATCCAGGTAAGATCACTCACTCTGAACTAAGTCACGTTTGAATCTTTTCACCGACCACAGTTTCTGCAGCTATGATTAACATAATTGACCATCTTTCTGCTGAAGCATGATTCTGTGTGCGCTGAAGCACCAGCACAAGAGCAAACATTAAAAATGCTTCAAGGAGAAGACCTTGCCAAAAGAGTCATAGAAGAAAAGCAGAAATAGATGTGAATATGTTTAAATGCACAAATACAGATGCATATATAAAAAAATAATGTTAGAAACAAGCAGGATCCAGGGACAACCAGGAAAACTCTGTAGTGTGTTCATACAATCTTGACAGAATTCATTTGAAGTCATGTTTATGTGTTCAATCTAATGAGAATTTTTGTGGAATTTTGCATTCATATGTTTGAATTGTGAGATAATAAAATAATCCTAAACATTAGACTATGTTATTTGCAAGTTGGCTAATAACAATAACATCTTTCTCATACCCTGCAACAGCCAGGGGCCCCGAGGTACAATTCAGATTAAGCCCTATTGTGATTTGAAGCACTATTCGCATTCAGGTGTCTAACTTTTATACTACTTGAAAATTAAATGTTTCGTCCTCATTCTTGGTGAATACAACAATTTAGGTTTCCTTATTAGTTAAAACAGGTGCTTTCAAAGAACATTTATTTCTCCCAAATTATGGCTTGTTAGTGAAATACCTAAAATTAATAATAATTAGTAATAGAATATGTATTTATTCTCTAATTATTGAAGGAAGACAAAGAGAAAGAGTGATATTTAAACTGTTTCAGCTCCACTTATAGCAGATTTCACTGTTAATTGGGTGTCCAGTGATTCTGAAAAGTCAGGTCTCAGCACTGGCCTAGTTTCTTTGAGCTTTATGGAAATCTTTTTCTGGCTTCACTGGGCATAGTTTAGGTCAGCACTTGATTTTTCTGAACATCTGTCAAAAACCTGAGCTAAGCACACTCTAGAAATCAAAACACCAGAAACTTTAAACAGCGTTGAACACCTGCTGTGATAATTTATAAGACCCCACAGAAAATTAATGTGTTTTCTCCCTATTGCAGGGTATGGAGATAATTAAAAAATGATTGCAACATAATGATTCCTAAAAATAAGTCACCTGAAAGAGTGAGGAAGCAAGGACTATTTGACAGGGCTCATTCAAAAGCCACTTCTGACTTGTATGCCATAAATTTCCAATTTTTTTCATTTTCATGGGTAAAAGGTTAAGGATTATGGAGTTTAGCTACAAAACTGATTAAATTGGCAGTCCAGTGAATCCAAAAGGTTAATTTTTTTATTGTTGTTCTTGATATTATTTGCTCTTGGCTGCTATCAGAGACTTAACATTAGGCTAGATGGACCCTTGCTCAGGCCCAGAAGAGCTGTTCTTGTGTTCTTCCAGTATCTGTTCTGAAGATATTTGAGTATTTCCCTTAATGTGTTTATTTGTTTCTGGAAATGTTTCTGGAACGGGTTTTGAAATGTCAATTGAACTTGAAGAAAGAAAATCAGAATGTAGAAATGTTTACAAAAATAGGTAAGTAAGGATAATTTCATGTCTGGAACTTTGATGGCAAACCAGTGATCAGGGATAAAAATGGGTAGCAGGCAAAGGTCAGTCATAGAACAGTGCTGTTGTACATGTTGGAGCTAGCCCATGGCAACAAAAAAGCTTAATAAACGACTAAGAAAATAATCTTGGATTGCTGAGATTTGTTGGAGATCTAGATAGTTTCCAAAAATTCATGATGGTTTTCACAACTGCCCTTCAGATTGTTTACTGAGACGATCAGCAGCAGGAGGCTGGTGAATACCATGAGGCTGAGCAATAAGGAAGTGCTTGGGAGTGTGGAGGTGAAAAGAGAGCTCACAGGTGTGCTGTGTGAGCTGAGGTGCTGTGGCTCTATCTTTCCAGACTCACATCAGTCAGAAAACCTGCTCAGCACACCACTGTTGCACTGCTACTCAGTCAGGTCAAATTTAACATTTTATTGCATTCACACAAGAACAAGCCCCTGCAAGGGTACAGCTAGGTTGATCATTAAGTGCCTTGTAGAGCTTCAGCCTGCCTTGCTTTTCTTTTAAAAATAAGCTAACTCTTTTATACTTATATTGCCTGCATGACAGGCCATGTCACTAACCACAGTGCTAAGGTCAAAATAATACTACATTCTGGCATAGGAAGAATCTTATTATTATGGGGTTCATGGTAGTTGTTCCTGTACAGGGATAGTATTCAGAGGGAATAGAAGACTAGGAGATTGTCCTATTGCTGCATTCTTTACAGCTTTTCCTCTAAAAATAACTTGCTCCAGCTGTTGTGGAGATAATGCTCATAAATATTATTCTCACTTCGTCTCTTATTAACACCAGCAATTGTTGTGCTCTGGTCCTTAACAGGCAAGAAAACAGTCCAGAGAGAAAGAGTTGCAATTACCCTCCCAATAACATGAGCTACTGAGTAAAATGAGACTGTTCTTCTAGTTACAGAAAAGTATTGCAGTTAAAAAGTGCTTACAATAAAAATGTCAAGTTATAACTTTCATTTCTTCACGAATGAAGCATTTTCCCTTATCCCTCGAGGTGCTGATGGGCCTTTGCTGGGTAGAACCACTCAGCTAAAGGATCTCCTGCTCAAAACTGAAATGAAAGCCAGTTCAGTGTAGAAACCCTGAGAGAAAAATATAGAGGAGTACTTGATGTAAACATTCCCCTTAACAATACAAAATCCTTGTCAGATCAGAAATAGTTTGATACACTTGCAGAAAGCAGAATTATCACTTGTATAGTATGACTTCTTGTACAGTAGGTCTTCTCCTGGATCCCCAGGCTGCCATGACAACTATAACACATCACATCTGACATTCTTTTGCTCTTAGCGTGGTTGGCTTGTTTGTTTTATAAATAAAATTAAAAGTTGACAGAGAGAACACCTGAGATCTCTCTGTCTGTCAGTTTCAGATATATCAGAGTAAGGGATGAGATTGTATGAAAGCAAGACAGGAAATAGATTTTGGTATGGAACAGAAAGGACAAAAAAAAGTCAGGAAATGTGAAAATCAGCAGGATTTAATTATATGGTATCTAAAATGCAGTTATTGAAATTCTCCTGGAAGCCTTTTCCAGGCATACAAATTTCAAGGCCTTGACAGAGAACAGGCAGTACAGATTTACCATGACAGGTAATGATGATTTGATGAGACAGTCCGACCATGATGAAATGACTGGCTCCACAGAGAATAAGGAAAGCAGTAGCTGTCATTATCTTGTCTTTAGAGACACTTTCAGCATAGGTTCCTGTGGCGTTCCTCTAGTTTATTGGATTAGGTAAGTTGCTTACAAGGTCAGTTGTGGACTGGCATGCTGAAAGGTCGACAAGTCAAAGTGACTGGTCCATTAATGTTGTTCCCCAGGAAACTACACAAAAACAACACTTTTGCATCTCTATTAACAATCTGGACAGCTAGAGGTAAGGCACCCTTAGCAAGTTTGTGGAGAATGCAAAATTGTTAGGGAGTGATTAGTATGCATGGCTGCCATTCAGGGCAGCATTAATAGGCTGAAGAAACGAGCCTGACAGAAACATCCCAAAGTTCAGCAAAGACAGATGGCAAATCCTGCCTCTGAGCCAGAACTGCCCAGGTACTGGCAGGGCACTGCCTGTGTAGAAAGTTGTTTCACAGAGAAGGACATGAGGTCCTGAGAAACAGAAAGTTGAATGCAGGTGAGCAGTCCTCTTGGCAAATGGGGACAGTCAATACTGGGCTGTGTTATCAAGAACATAGCCAAGACATCATGAAAAATTAAAATTCCCCTCAAATTACTGCTCAGCAGATGGAGTTGTGTTTTCACTTATGTATTCCCTGGGAAAGACACTGACAAACTGAGCAAGTATAGAGGGAGGAATTAAGGGACTGGAGCTGAGGCAGCTGGACTTGTTCAGTTCAGAGAAGAGGAAGCCATAAGAGTATATAATTCCTGTCTTCAACTACATAAGGGGAGGTATAGAGGAGACAGAGCAAAACTCTTGGAAATGCACAGTGATAAGCTGGAAGGTACCAGTCACAAGGCCTTCCAAGGAAAATGCTGATATAAGAAAAAAGTGTTTGACCATAAGAGTGGTCAAACAAACTGACCTGCTGCAAGAAAGATTGTGGTATCTGCATCCTTGAAGATACTCAAAATATGTCCAGAAACATGGCCTAAACAACCTGATATAATCTCAGAGTAAGTCATGCTTTGAGCAGAATATTGGACCAGGTCACCTCCAAAGTTCCAACCAAAATAATTTTGTGATTCCATAAATGATTACATCCCATTTTAAAGTTTCTAGTTGCTCATGTGGAATTTGACAACTGTTAACTCTGCTCAGTCTGACCTGCAGGAAGAAGGATCTAGGTACAGTCCTTAATAGAGTGTTGCACTTGGAACAACCTAACAACCTTGGGATGACATGATTACAATTTGCTTTATAGAGAAAAGATGTTTGATTCTTTTGAATATTCACAATGTTTTCTCGCGCAACTGGCTACTTACTCAAGGTTGTTTAAAATGAAGAACCGATATCCCAAGAAACTCAGAAGTTTTGAGTCCATTTACAGTATTGTCTTATTGCAACTTAAGCAACTGGTTCGATTTTAAATAATCTAAACAGCAAGATAAAATATTTACCCATGTGTTTCCAGATATCTCCAAGCACCATCAATACTTCCACCATTACATCCATGTTGATTCTCGGTGTCACAAGAGATCAAGTTCTGAGCGGAAAGGTTGTCTGTGATCTCACCCTTGGACTGAATTGCTATTCTATCTGCCAAAACACCTGTTTGGAAATAAATTTTCTGTTGCCAAAAAAACACTACTCACAACTTTGCATTTGTTTTTGTGAAAGAGGGACAGAAATACAACCTCAATATTTTCTGTCTGTGCAGATATCTTCACTAAACAATACTGATACAATCTGTCCAGACTTTTGTGAGAGAGGATTGGGAAACTGTAAAGCATCATGAGCTACTTTGCTGTAATATGACAAATTGCTAGATTTACTGACTATTATAAAGTCCCACATATCTAAACATCAGATGAGAGGTTTGCATAATTGTCTCTACCATGTTTGTAAATGCATATTCACACCTGGTTGTCTTCAGCAGAAGAAGCAAATACTTCCTCACTTTTTGTTGCTGAATCTCCAAATCTCTTTGCTTTCTATTCTACCTTTCTTTCCTTTATGTGATGGGGGGGAAAAAAAAAAGAGCAGTCCTATGAAGAAGAAAACTCAAGACTGAAAGTATGTATTGGTTTTACCACAAAGAATATCTGGAGATGTTCCTATTAAAGTGTAAATGTAGAACTCTTTGTACCTCCTTCCCTTGTCACAAAAAATTATTCCTCAGACAGAGACATTTTATCTGGATTCAATCAGATAATCATGATTCTTGGTACTTACATATTTATGAACTGATTTAAAGGCAGACTAGGTTAACTAAGTTGTGAGTAAAACTAAGGTACTTCTACTTACTTTATCAAATGACAATGAAACAATCATTAAACATCACTTCCAGTCACTACCTGTGATTAAATTTTATTTGTATTACTTTTAGCCTCATATTTTTAAATTTGAAAATAATTATTTTAAAAATCTCTTGAAATCTAAATCCCCATCAAAATCAACACACTAACTATGGTGAACTTTGATGAGGACTTCAGAAAAGGAAGTTTGGTGATGTCAGATGACAACTCTATTTCATGCTTTTGTGAGGTGTCCCATAATAATGAACTTATTTTCATAGGTATAAAAGCCTTTTACTGTAAAGTTTTGGAATACTTACAGAAATTATTCATGATAAGGAAAAACTATACAGCAGTACTTGTCTGTTCATTGAGCAACAATTAATCTTGAAAATTCAGACTCAAAATGTTAGATGCACCTAACAACATGTAAAGGAATGTCACACTATATAGCTTTGAAAATAATTATGTGAATTAAAATAAAAATATTTTTTCATGGAAAGGAAAATTTAGACATAATATCTAGAAAGTCTTTTGGTGATCTGTTCATCTCTTCAGTAATCTGTCAGAAGAGCTGTTGAAAGCTCTCTTGGTTTTCTCTTTTAAAAACTGCAGTGCATAAGATATATCAGAAGAAGAGAGTGTTCAGTCTGTTGTTTTCAGGGAGCTGGGATTAGCTGGCCTAAATGCTCCCTTCCTTCTCTTCCTGTTGTGATTTAAAGAAGCGGTTGCAGAAACCTGCACCTGTGAGGACCCCCTGGCCAAATTAAGTCATAAACATTGATCGCATGATTTTTTTTCTCTATCTTTATGTGTCCAACTATGCACTGAAATTTATTGCAATAAAAACGTACATAACTGATTTTTGTAGCTTCTTTGGAGAAAGTGATCACTGTGCCCATTTTTCATAAAGCCAGAATTTATAGCACATGAGGTTGGCTTGCCTTATTGACATTGCTTACAGAATTTAAAAGATTGTTTCTTTTACAAATATCTGAGCAGTTTTAGATTTTTCTTCTCATAAATTTTGAAAACATTTTACCCAATTTACTTGAGTGGCAAGGGTTGGACACTGTCAAATGCAGAAATACATAAATATGTATAAAGAAATTAAAGCCTACCTGTTTTAAGCTTTCAAGTCAAGCATGTTTTTGGACAGAAGTGATGGGGATTTTTCAAAAGTTACTCCACAAGTTACAATAAAGTGCATCTGTCAATTAATTTTCTACTTTCTGTCACAAAAAAAAATCTTATCTTACACAATTTTATGAAAAGCAAAGTGCTGCAGCTTAGATTGACATTTTAAGATTTTGGGACAACATAAAGGGAAAATTGTAGCAATTTTAAATGTTCCTCTTTGCTAATAAAAAGTGAAAAGTGAGCTGAAATTATTTTGTTACTAACCACTTGAGTTTTCATTACACATCTAACGTCACTGATTCTTTTAAAGGGAGAAAAAAGAAATATTACTTGCGGTTGAAAAAGCCCAGGATGCTCCACAGTTTCGTTGATCCAAAGGATCATGAATCCATTCAGGCCACTCATAAGTGGCTGAAAAAATTGCAGGAAACTTTTCTTCTGGAAGTGACTTTCCCTAAAACAAAATGTAGAAGATCTGTATATGCTTCATTTCCTAGTTTTGTCATAAATTTTACCGTGATTTTTTTTTTGTAAAATTCTTAATTTTTAGACTGGGGAAACCTAAAGCATTGGCCCCTGTGACTTCCCCAGCAACTCTGTGGTGGTTTCCCCATGGCTGGGTGCTGTAGACTCCTGAGAGCAGGAGGGTTCTGGCCCTCCATTAGCTGAGCTGAAAAGCTGAGCTTCAAGATTGCCAACCTTAATAACCTGACTGGTTTCTCTCTGATTTTTGTCTCAAACAACTGTTCCCTATGAAATTTGCTAAGTATGACCCAGCTGGCACTTTTGGAAAGAAAAGCCCTCTGCTACAAATAGTGGTGAAGTCAGATACCTGTTACCCTGTTCTCCCAGACACGTGGCTGTAGGTAGGAAATTTTAGTCACTGTGGGAGATGAGTCATTACAGTGTATCATTGATTTGTCTTTTAGATAGAGGTTATCCAATCTGAAGCACTTATTCCTGTTACAGAATAAAAATCAGTGATTTTTCTCCTGCTTTTCAATTTGATAGTGAATTCATGAAAATTCATAGTCTGCTCACTAAAGCAATTTGGCCATCCATTTCTGGCACCTTCATTTCTCAGTCTTAATTTATGTCCCCCTCCAAAGTCCTCCAAGCTTTGAACAAATATTTGCATATGCAAGAGCCATCTGGTACAACTGCTAATAATCTGCTCTGTGTTCAACATACCATGATCATTGACCCTTTTTTTTTTGTTTTTTTTTTTTACTCTTGAACTTCATGGAATGATGGATTATGCTGTGCAAGGAAATAGGAATGGCCACAGAGAACTGCAATATTAGGCCATGCAATCAGTCTGTTTCAAAAAATTGTTGATAACATCACGTCCAGAAGGAAATACAACATACAAAATAAGATAATTTGTTCCTCAGCAAAACACTCACTGATGCTTCTTTCTCATAAGCAGGCTGAAACCCTGAAGACCAATGAATTCTATCCTGTTTAAATTCCCATATTTTACTTCAACGTACTTAACTTCTGATTCTGGGTACCCTTGCTAAAACATTTTCTAAATTGTTTATGTGATTTATAATCATATAACATACCTTTTGCTAAGATAATTTAAACGTTTGAGGCCAGTTCTTTCAAGCTACTTTAGGAGTCTTCAGAGAACCAAATTTTAGCCCTTCGCCTGAGACCACTTTGTTGCGTACACTGTGAAACAGCAGTGCCTCCATCCAGCTTATACACCTGGATGCGCCAGAGGAAATCCGCAGCTGAGAAAAAGCGGGTAAGGAAAAAGGAGGCTTGTACCTCGGGTCTGTGTCTGACATTACTTTGGGATACAGCCCCAGCAGGCAAATTGATACAGTCTGTGTGTATTCCCCGACCCAGTGGTTCTAGGTTGCGCAGGCTAGATGCAGGCTCCTGAATCCATTAAAGAATACTGCAAACTGTTCGGTCATTTCAGTGATTTTGAGTGTCTCACCTCTACCCATAATAGGCCAGAGATTTTTTAAACCTTGCTAAAATATTAATCTCAATATTTTGATTAATCAGTTTCAAAAGTTGCTTTTTCAAAGAGTTTTATATACATGGGACTTGCAACATCAAGTGACACTCAGGAAGCAGCAACTAATTTAAATAATAACCTGACAAATTATCATTATGTTCGTTACTAGCGAGTAAGCACAAGCTCATTATTTACTTTGAAGATGAAACATACAGGAGAAATCCCACACAAATAGAATTTCTTTCATATGATCAGACTGTTCTCTACCAACCACTAAAAAAGCAAAATTTGGCAAATGTTTAGCACAATTATGTGGGTAATGGCTGCTTACAATGCTCATTACAATGCCTCATTACAAATGAGGCAGTTGAGAAAAGCAAAATTCTAAATAGTTCTTCAGTCTGTGACAATGTATTACTTCATGAATTCCTAACCTACTGCCAATGTATTAATTAGCCTCATATTGTAAATCCCAGAGCAAATCCCTCATTAACCCTCAGCCTTGCCATTTAGAAATGCAGAACTGACCCGTAGTGGCAAACATTGGCTTTTATTTCTGAAAAAATTGCTACCCCGATATTGAGAAGTGCTGCTGCTCTGTGACAAATACTATGTCTAGACAACAGTTTCTCAATGTATCCTGCATGGACCAGCATCAGACAGCACAAGGCAATCGGCAAAATGGCTGGTGAACTATTTTTAAACCTTTATATGTGCTCTCTGAAGTGAACTTAGCAGCCTGGCCAAAGCAGGAAGGCAAGAGGATATAAAAGAGCACTCAAATTTCAACAATGACTTCTTCAGAAAAGACA
Source organism: Melanocharis versteri (assembly GCA_013397845.1). Taxonomy (NCBI): domain Eukaryota; kingdom Metazoa; phylum Chordata; class Aves; order Passeriformes; family Melanocharitidae; genus Melanocharis; species Melanocharis versteri. Next base: position 540,176 of record VZTG01001359.1, on the reverse strand, counting down.
GATGACCAATAAGAGAAAAAAGGTGAAAGATAACCGAATTTGCAAATGTGGAAATCGTTTCCCTGAGGGAAAGCAATTTGATTTTTTTTTTAATGTAGGAAAAAGATTCTGGACATCACTTGCTTTATGAAGACCAAATGGGCACGAATGACCTTCAGTTTGCAAGAGATCTACAACTCCTGAGGGTTTTTACCGTGAAAAGCCATGTCTCAGTGGAACAGAGTGTGTACATTGTCTACTTTCCCATTGTTTTTACGAGTTTTTTGATATTTAGTGAAAAAATGGAGCCTTATTACTGAATTAAGTATTTCGTTTTCTTGTAAGATGGCACTCAGCCTTGTTGCTGGGGTGTGCAGACCCTACCACTGCAATGAACCTCTTGCCAGGACTTGTGCTGACAGAATATCACCGAAAGTACATCACAATGGTTTTAAAGGTGTGGCAGTTACTCTTGTGCTACATGGAACTTCAAGAATGATTGCACCGTCTCCTGCAGTGAAAATGCCTTCTCAGATGGGAGAGCTTCAGGCTCGTCAGGAGTCAAACAGCTTTAGTGGTGCATTTAGCTGTCGGTCTATACTCATGTCTAGCCATAACGTGCAACAGAGGGTCCTCAGTTCAGATTTAGTCCTTGCTCCATTATCATTGTCTTTTGGGTGTTCTAATTTACCATCATGTCAAACTTCCAGGAAAAAGCATCCCCTTATTGAGCAGTTAAAGTCTTTTATTAATAGCAAAACTATTAAAAGCCCTACAAGCAAATCCAGGAAGTTTGTGATTTGTGATTTCCCTAAGAATTTTTCCAGAAGCTGAGAAAGTCATACAGAGAGTATTATTTTATATTTTTAGCTTTCGTAAGTAGAAAGATTTCTTAGAATCCTGTGGAAAGTATGTGATTCCAGCAACATGTAAGGAAGTCTCATGATGGCTAAATGAATGAATGTGCACAGCTGGATTTCTGGAGAAAAATGCATTGAATCTCCTTGGGTGTCTGGCAGTGCCAAAGGGAGTTGGGTTGTGGCTCACAGATTTCCTAAGACAGCAGACAGAGAAAATATGATTGAGAAACATATCAGTGCAACAAAGGCTGTAAGAAGTATAGCAGTGAAAGTAGCTGCAGGAAGCTTAATAACAGTGATTCAATAGGCTAGATATAATGCAGAACTACTGAGTAAACAACTACTCCAAACTGAATGGAGGAAAGGATTCATAAAGAATTTCTTGAAACTTCCCTTTGTTGTTTTCCTAGGTTGGATTTGTCTCACCTGGCTAGATACCTAGCAATGGAGACATCAATCTCTGGGCTGGGTGCATGACATCCTTTGTTCGCCTGGGCTATATAAGCACCACACTGTATCCCTCAAGGAAAAAGCCAACAACAACAAGCCAATCCAACTCTTCTGAGCCTCAGTGCAGTTCACCGGTAACTTAAGGCAGACACCTACTAAATATTGGATTAAATTCTTTTATGCCATTGTCTTATTTTGACCTGCCATCTTCATGTGAAATGGTTCTTCTTTGGCTGCAAAGAGTAGTCCAGAAAATCCTACAAGGCAAAACTCCAAAGCTTAATTCCTGTCCACTTCTCGCTCTGGCAGCCCTTCACAGAGTAATTTTGATTGAGCTGGCCAATCTGGGCCTCAGCCCAATGCCTCACCACGCTGCTGCAGGGAGCTGATACTGTGTGTGACAAAGAATGAGTCTGAATCAAGCAAAAGCAGGACTGCTAAAATTATTGCAGAGACCATGCCCATGCCCTCTTTCCCCAAAACCCGTTCAAGTGGCAGCTCTGCACTGCTGTCACCACAGGGCCTTCCATCATGTGGAAATCCTTCTGCCACTGATACCTAAAGATTTTTATATGTCTTTTTATGTATTTGCAGCTTTATATATTTTTAATATATAGCCATACAATTTTTCATGCTTTATCACACTTTAGAATAGTAGATTACCCTTCCTCACACATTTATTCCACCTTCTCAAAATTCTGTTCAGTCTTATTTTCAAGAAAAGCATTTCTAACAAGGGCACCCTTGTTTTGCACCAGCACCCGGGAGACATAACAAAGTATAGGGCGAAGAACCCCTTGGAGAGATTCCAAGGGTTAGGCCCAAGGGTGGGTTAGCAGGGCATCCAGTCTCCTACTGGATGTACTTGCTAGATATACTAATTAATTAAACTTATAAAATTTGTGGAAATCCCGTATTGGGCATGTGCACAGATATTTTATGCACCTGAAAGTTTTCATTAAAGAACTGCTCTTTATATTACCACCTTTAATATTGTTTGGAGAGTTTTCTTTTGATTCTAGAAGCACAACATATAAACAAGCACCAACAATTGACTTCTAGTCGATAATAAAATAGCATCACTTGCCTGAACTATATAGAAGCCAAAGATAAATATTTTATATTTATATTTATTTAACCTTTTATATTTAATGCTTTTGCAAACCTTGGATCTATCTATTTATACTTGCACTTCTTCTAATTTCACTATGGTGAGCTAGTTAGGTGGGGGTTTTTTGGTCTTTGATTTCCATAAATAGTGTCCTGTAAGAAAGAAACTAAGTAACTGATCCAAAGCATTGGAAAAATCACTCTGGATTCAATAATTTGTATTTTTTCTTAAATTGCTTAACCTACGTACATAACTTAAAGAATATTTGCTTCGCCGCAGAACTAATTTCAGCATAAACAAATGATAGGAAATTCAATTTAGCTGTCATGAAAATTTCCATGGCCAAGAGGTTTAGAAAGCTGGTAGTAATCATTTCATTTTGCCATGATTCCCATAATTTTGCTGTCCATTTGTTCAAAACCCCCCCAAAAAAGCTTTCACAGCTTCTGTCAAAGATTGCTGTTTAGTCTCAGCTGTTAGCCTTAATGAATTATGCCCAGATTTATTTTCCTGTGGTTACAGCTACGTGTACAATGATTCGCAGATGGAAATACTAGTATGGAGCCCTCTTAAAGAAGTGAACTACATTGATAAGTTAATATTGCTTCAGAGCTTCACAGTGATTGGGATTTTTGTTTACTCCTCCTTGTTTGATTTCTGTCAGTAAGGCCAGACATTCTATGCCTTTTAGAACTGCTCCAGGAGCTTCATATTCAACATGGAAACATCTAGTGTCAAAACCCTGAATCAGATTCTTATAATTGTCCACACTTATTTTTCCATGTCATAAAGTTATTTTTAAAAATTGACAAGTATACATGACACTTACTGGAGCTTCTCTCATATTCAGCAAAGAATGAGATGGAGGGAAGGTGCCCAGGCGATTTTTGAAACCTTCTTCCGCTGTCATTCCCCAGAACTGACTGTAGTTGTCAGCTTTCCATCTTCCTCAGAGACGAAAACCAAACAAACAAGACCCAGGTTAGAGATTTCACTCACATTAACACATTGCTCTTTTAAGAGTAAAACTAGCAAAACCATCCAGAAATAAATTTTTGATTTCATTTCAAAACCTTGCATTCAAAATGCATGAGAAAATATTTACTGTGGGCTCTTCCACTGCAGATAAGTGCAGGATGGAGCAGCACAGCAGTGTATGAATGGTAGTGATTTGGGGTCAGCATCACATCAGCCTGCAGGACGTGAGCATGCAGTACTTCAGAGCAGTGCTGGAAAACAAGACACTCAGTCAAAACGTTACTGTTCTCTTGAAGTTGTGCTCAGATCATGCTCCAGCCTGGATTCCCACAGAGAACTAACAGCCTCATGTAGAGAGTTACAGTGCACCTTCAAGCTCTGGTGCACCAGAAGAGAGAGACTGTTGAACCCAGCAGAAAGCCCAGCTGACACCTTCTGCCCGAGTTTTATACCAATAGCCACTGTGAGAGAAAGGGCTCCCCATGGTTCTCTAAGTGTTCCCTTGCTACTCTCAGGTGGACTCGACTCAGATTGTAGTGTTCACGTGCAAGCTATATGTGCAACACAAAAAAAACACCCTTGCAACTACACACATTTGAAACACATTGAAATTTACTACTGGATAAGGGCTGTGTGACAGGAGAGAGAGCATTCTCTTTACCCATTCCTTTCTTGCTTTTCTATGAAGAACAAGGAGAGGGATTCATGCCGCCCAAAGAAGCCTCATTTCTCTTGGTCTCCCTGTGGTCAGTGGAAAGTGCAAGCCCATGGAGAAGCCATATCTCACCTGTCACCCTGTGACAAAACTCATTGGTCACCACTGACAAGAGAGAGGTTAAGGCTCCAGGGGCCTAACTTGGTTGTTTATCCTAATTCAGTTGGTTTAAATGTCTCCTGTGAAGTACAAAATGTTTCAGCACTCATTACAGCTTGAAATCTGGACAGGCTTCATTGGTGAATTTGGCACCCCAGATCCCAGGGAGGCTGCCCCTGTATCTCTGTCTGTAAACAGCCAGCAGGCTCCCAAGGCACAGTACTGGGGTCCCTAATCCCTGTGCACTAGCTGGGGGAGTGAGATTGTTAGCAAGAAAAACACTAAGCCCCCAAAGTTCGGATAACTTGATCCCCATTGTGCCCATCTTCTCTTCCAGTGTTACCTAGAGTCCTGTTATGTGGAACAGTGCTCTCAAGGGAGGAGAAAAAATTACTTCAAATATCCATCCCAAGTAATAAACACAGTGAAGAATAAGGGAAGATGATGCAAATCGTGTTTTGAGAGAAAAGAAATTGTTCTAAATTTGGAGAATATTTTAGATAGATGTTTACAGTAACAGCATGAGATGTTCAGTATCTTTCCATTAAAGCTGTATAATCTGCAATTGATTTAGGAAAGTTTCACAAATGCACATTTACTGTCAAATTGCTGTAATGTATTTGGAGAAGGAAGGGTGGGGAGGACTGCATACCTTGTAATTTGCACATACACACAATGAGCAATACTCTGATGCATAACAAAACTTTAAAATAAAAGGGTTCTCACCCATAATCTCCAGAATTGATGTGCTGAATTAAGTCTTGGCGAACAAGGCATACGTCAGTTGAACATTTCCAGAGACTGTTGAGACATTCGCTGAAAGGACAAGAATATAATTGAACATAAAAAAAAAAAAAAGAATTGTCAAAGAAAAAATATGCACTTTGACAGCAAAAGGCAGATGGAGAGGGAAAGAAGTGTGAACAATCTAATTGTCACAGAGTGTTTATGAAAACATAGTGTAATTTCTTCCTGTTTCACCACCTAATGAATTGGAACAAAGTGGGAAGGTTTACAACTCGTGAGAAAGGTCATATCTGAAAAATTTTGCTTCCATGTTTGTGAGAACAAACCAGGAAATGTAATATTGAAGTTGAATTCCTCAAAAATCGTGATGTTTTGAGGAAGTTTTACTCTGGAAACACAGAAGGGGTTTTGTGACCCCAGACACCTTGCTCCAAGGACCCTGGGCTGAAGTCAGCACAGGGGGAGCTCCAGCCCTGCTTGGGTGTGGCTGGAGCCCTGGGACTGCCCTGGGACTCCAGTCCCTCCAGTGTAGGGCTGCTTTTTGGAGAGGCAAAGCTCAGGCAGCCGACTGCCAGGGCTGACAGCACAGCTCCCCTGCCTGCACTGTCTGCTTCTGTGTCAAGGCAGAGAAAGGGGTGCTCAAACAATTCTCCCTTTTCCACATGAATATATATATATATATATCCTTTCCTTACAAGTTAATGTAAGCTCTCATTAGTCATGATTTAAAAAAAAAATCCAAACAAGGAAGAAGGATATTAATGATATTTGTTTGATCTGTATGCAGGTAAATGCCCAGGTCTAGACTGAAACCATTTCAATTTGGGTTTGACTGAGCAGGAACAGATTTAGGCCAGTGAGGAGGGGATTTTAATAGTCTAATATTCATGTCTTGATTAGAAAGTCCAGCTTCCCTCTTGCTGTTATTCTAAGTTGACTATAATCTACTTCCACAAAACCTTACTACTTAGCACTGCTTTTGCAGCCATTTTGATTTGATTACATGTTTAATATTAATTTAAAGATGCTCTCTACCTTAATTCCTGTTTCGTGACATATGCTAGATAAAATTCAATTGCTGTTCTCTGAAACATTACCAGGAATTGCAGTTGTCTTTAATTATTGTTCCTTCTCCGTAATATCGGCCATCTTTATAACAACCTGCCAACATAACATATAGATGTGTGAAAATAAAATAAATCTTCAAGTGAATTACCGAAAACTCTTGCTACTATTGTATTAATTGGTCTGTATGCAGTATACTTGAATTATTTAGTTGAAAGTCAGCAATATGGTTCCAGTTTCTTCCCAGTAACGAAGGCATTTAAATGCATTTTATTTTTTTAGCAAATATATTATCATTCATAGTAAATAAATTCAGCATCAGATTCAAAACACCCACTGAAGAATTATTATCTTACATATAAACAAAAAAAAAATCTTCAAATAAAGTTATTTTCCAATAGTAAAAAGAAAATATTTATAATAAAAATTATTTTCTGATTGGCAATTAAAATAGAAATAAGTTTTTACAGGCATAGAATTAAAAAAACTAATGAATATTCCAAACCTATTGTAATAAATTATTTTTCCGTGCCAGATTAGTTCCTCTTTGAAAAACAGACAGACTAATTACATTTCAAGGCAAATGTATGTTTCATGCACCCTCCAAAACCCACTATAAAACCTAAACTGAGCCATGAGTTCTCAAAAAAAATACATCCCTCTCATTTTTTTTTTATTTGCTGACACTTCACTGAGAAAAGACTTTGTGTGTGTTTCAATATCTTCCACGTAAATAGTTTCACCAGTGCATTTGATGGTCAAAGCTTCGGTAGAATGATGACTCAGAATGCCTGCACAGGGTGTTGGATTGGGTCAATAACAAACGCTGTACGTTTATCACGCAGGGCTGTGTTTTCCAGCCTGTTCTGACAGGTGAGCCTGCAGACATCATGTTTCTTCACCTGCTGAGAGGGCTTGGACTCCCTTTTCCTCCGTTTGAAAGCAGCTTTAACATAGTGTTGACTTGCAAATTTGCATGATCCCACGCTTTTCCCCCAGCACGAGTGTGAGGAAGGCCATGCCCCTCTGGTGGCCAGGGCTGGAGTCTCTCTGCCCAGACACACACACACACGTACACCTCAGCAGCCTGCACCTCCTTCATTGCCAGGACAGAAACACGCTCTCCGAGCCCTACATCATCTCAGAACAAAGCGCAGAAGTGGAGGTGATATATTAGCTATAAATGCCTTTCTTTGCCTGTTGGTAATTCAGCAGGCTATAGGAGATAGCACATGTGAAATAAATCCCACCGAGGCAGTCTGAGGCCCAAAGTGTCTGCTCTAATCCAACTTCAGCTAAGAGCTGAGGTATTTTTCACAGAATACTCAAAGGAAATTACCAAAGTGCCACCGTTTGTCACAGTATGTCCCAAAGTCAGCATCAGACAGTAGCTGGAAGGAGGATTGAGCAAGGTATTTCAAAAACATCAAGAGAACGAAGTATTGATGCAGCATTTGAGAGATGGAACGGACCCTCACTGGAGCTCTGCTGGCAGGGCTCACTGCCTGTGCCCAAGATAAAATGCAAACCTGGACTAATACAGAAGCGGCTTTCCTATAATGTATGCCTAGAGAATTGAAGATTAACACCATGCAGTTTCTTTAGCCTAGCCAAATTAATATTTTGAGGGCCAGGAGTACTGCCTGAGGCATCAGTGAGGAAGCAGAGGCATCTAAGCTAAAAGACACATGAGAATACGATGAGGTTGTCTGGCTCCACATGTATCAGGTTGGGATATAAATACATTAATGGGAAAATAATTAATTTGAAGATGCAGCTTGATGCCTTTGTGAGTGGGATTTTATGATGTGAAAATCATGATTGGAAAGAAGAGCATTTGATAAATGGAGACTTCCTTCCCAGTCTGACATTCTTATATGCTTAGTGGTTCTTATTTCATTTGCCTCCAGCATTGGTATGAGTGGCTCTGTCAGTGAAATATCTTCAGGTTTACTCCCTTGTAGGTCAGATGACTGTCATGTAAAAGCAATTAGCAAACTCACTGGATGTCACTTTTACACCACCAACAGGGTGAGACCCAGTGTGTGGATTTTGACAGGGCTTTTTGTACCATCATAATAACTGAAACAAAGAGATAAAATAAATAATAAATACAGTTCTGAGATAAAACACAAAAAGTTCTTCTAACAACAAAAATTAAAATACTACTATAATAAAAGATCCTGAACTTCTTTTTGGTATCCAAGGCAGGAATGTGCAGTTTGCTCTGAAACTACACATGAAAGCCATAGACACAAACTGCAGGCTGGATTTATAAGGGCAGAGTCAAAGCAGTTCCACACAGCTAAATCAGTTCTGAACCCCAGCACAGTGCACACACATGGAAGAAGTCACTGTGTAGCTTTTATCTGCTGTACGCTGTCAGTGGATATGTGGGGATCCAGAAATAAACCTCTGAGCAGTTTTATTGGTGTACATTCCACCTCATGTAAAACACTTCAGTTTATCGGTTTGTTTAAAGAAATATAACTCAGGAGGCTCTGAGAGCAAAACCTCTGGCAACCAAAAGATCGAGATCTTCCAGGTAAAAAGTACTTCAGCATATATGGTCTTCAACTGCTTAAATAATTCTTAGCCTAAGGCAGAAGTGTAGTCTCAGTTTCTAAGTCAGCTAACATACTTATGTCATTTCTAAATATGCTTCCTAATTTGCTTAATCTTCACGCATTCAGCCCTATTTGTTTCTCCTTTTTTCCTTCCAATTCCTCAGACATTCCGGTCTAGAAAGATTCTTTAGAGATGGTTTTGTTTGTTACTTTTTTCCCCCCTGCTTTATTTTGGCTTTGTTATTCTCCTTTTACCCTCTAAATTACTTATATGATGAATATTCAATAATGAGATTTTTAAAAATTGCAGACTTTCTATCTCTAAAGATCAGAGAACCAGGATTTTTTGTGAGATGACATATTAAAAAATAGTATAAGATCATCTATAAGACAAGTAAAGATACTTAAATACTGTAAATATAATTGCTACCTCTGGCAGGTATGTCAGGAGTTACAAAACAGTGAACACAAATGCAAAAAATTGGATTAAGAAAGCAGTAAAAATATCACCCCTCACCTATTGCCTTATCTAAACTTTCTGTTACACTTCTACCTTTTAGAGGTGGACTTGTGGCAATGACCATGTGGCAAACTGCTGCAGGTTTTGTGGTGATTCCATTCCATGAGACAGTTTGCCAAAGTAGACTCGCCAGCTGTCAGCTCTGGAGCAGAAATGCAACTACATGTTTATGTAGAGCTTGCAACAAAAACCCCATGTCAAAAATAATATACACCACTGAGACAATTAAAAATGAAAAAAAGTCTTTATTTACATAGAGTCCTAGAACGTTCTTTTAGATGGTTAGGAACACTTTGGAAAATCAAATTTGTTTTGCAGCATTACTGTCACTCCCACTCATCAGATTTTGGCTGCGTGCCTAAGAGCACAGCCTCCTGAAGAGCTTGTGTTCTGAGTGCTGAACTGCGAGCAGCAAGGTTATTGCAAAGAGACAGTTAATTTTAAAAAGTCACAGTAGTATTTTGTTGATTTTAGGCTTTTGAAACTGTGGTACATTCTGTACATCTTTGGCCAGATTCGGTGTACCAACAGTAAGAAGCAACATAGTCTTAAAATCTATGATACCAATAACAAATTTTGCTCACCAGCAGAAATTTGGCCTATCCACAAGACAAGGGAGGACCAGCTGTTTGAAGTTGGTTTTTTGTTTTGTTTGGTTTTGGTTTTTTTTAAATCTTTAGTACTAAAGATAATTAGGCTTAGTTTAGAGTAGTCCTGGAAAGACTTCCACTGCAAACTAACTAATAAGAAACTAATTTATGCCACAAATCCTTGTTCTAAACACATCCCTTCACCTACTCCTTGTTCTAAGCACATCCCTTCATTTAGTCCCACACCAGAGCTGTTGCCAGAAAAACAATGTCCCACAGGAAAGCTGCATCAAAACCATTGCAGCACACCTGTGGGCAGTATCATTCAAGATAACCCTGTTTTGTTGGTGGTTTGTTTGTACTGATGGATACAAATATTTAGAGCTTGCTGTTCATCTTATGTTAATCTCTGAAACCCTATCAAAATTGTTCAGATTACACTATTTTTGACCCAATGAGTTTATTCTCTGAGAAGTCTCAAGTAGAACAGAGGTTCTGTCCAAGAGAAATACAATTAAATCAATGCTAATGTCCTAGAGACAAAGAAATAACAGCAAGTATAATTCTCACTCCAGTTTCATACTCAGCGTCTTTGTTCACCCTGTCTTAAATCACATTTTCAAGATGTATGTACTCTAAAGATTAATCAGTGATTCCACTTCTATGTATATTTTCACTGCAATGCACTAAAGCTGACTGAGCATTTTCTCTCTGCTTACCCCACGCTGGAGGTGGCCAAGGCTCCTCTGACCTGGTGGGCTCCGCAGGGTGGTTGCAGGTATCCCAGTAGTCAGCACAACAGTCTACAGGCCCGGGGAAGCCTGAGGTGCAGTACTGGTCACAGTAACATACAGCTCCTCTGGAGACAATGGTAAAGCTGCACTCATCATCTCTGCCTGTGCAACAGCCTCGTATCCTGCAGGACCTTCCCTGATACGGACTCCTTTTAATCCTGTTCCACTTAGCAGAGCCGCTGTCTTCTACAGAGTAGAGTCCTCGGGGGAAGCTTCTTCTAGAATCGAGCTGCTTTGCCATTGAAACTTCACTTGCAATGCAATATAAGAGCAATATCTGAATTTTGTGCCACATTCTTGTGCGTTTAGAAGCCTTTTTCAAGGCTTGTTTTCCTTCACTTTCTCAGCAAATGTTCATCTACTCTAGATGTAGTACCTCCAGTCAGCAATCAGAAAGAAATCTGAACAAAAAGCTGCAGACTACAGTTTTCTAGGAAGACTCTGCATGTGTTAATTATTAGTCAGATATGTTGTAAGCTGATTTATTTGCCCAAGATACAGAGGTACTGGAAACAGGACCACAACTACGTATTCATCATTATGAAACTTTGGATGCAATCTCTTGCGAGTGAGGAAGTTTACAGTAAAGTTTTACAATATACAAAATATACACGATCCAATATTTTAGTTCTATACTTCAGACTTCTAAAATCAAAACAATGTGAGGAATCAGTACCTGGTGTCAAAGAAAGCTCTCTCTCTTTTCATGTACCTATAATCAGCATGTTCCCCACATGATTAGAAAACCTTCAACACTTAGATTGTATTTCATCTAATACAGGCTTTCTGATAAGCAGGGTTACATAACTGGAGTAAATTTATCCTGCATCCCCCATTTCAATTGTATTTCCAGTGATCTAGCTTAGCCTTATATGCTTCACTTTTTTCACTTGTTTTACTATGGGCAGATTCAGGAAAAAAAAATCAGGTGATATTCAGTATAAACTATTACTCAAAGGTATTCTTTCAAGGCTTGCATTTCTGTAGTCAAAATGAACTTGGCAGTCATTCTAATTAACATAATAAATACCCACTGATAAGCGCTCATTCCTATTTAAAAAGGAAATGGCTGTATTTATAAATCCACAAAAAAAACCCAGAGCAGATATCAAGAATAAGTCTTTGCTACTTGATCTGTGATCTCTGGGTTTTTGAACAGAGGGCCTACCGGAATATATGTGGTGCTGCCAAAACTTAAAAGATTCAGAAAAAAGTACCAAAGAACTTCGAAGTTCCTACCAGAGATAGCACATAAGGCTTAACTGAAAAAAAAAATCCCACATAAAATTTCAAGTCTGAACAAGACAATTTAAGCCTCCAAAACTGAACGGGCAGAGGTAAAAACCAGTCATCCATCTGTCTCCATTTCCTAGTAAATGAGAGGAACCTGGGGAAGCTGATGGTGCATCGTTTTCTAGAGAATGAAGGGGATTTTTCCCTTTGTGACTTCAGCTGGGCTTTGTGTGAAGGCATAGCATCGAAGGGCAGCTACTTTTGAAAGCACAGGCGGTGTGGATGCGTTGCCATGAATGGTAGAGACATTAAGAGGAAACGTGTGTATGCTTGTGTATTTGGGCTTGTAATCCAAATGTTGAAGTCTTCAATACAATTTCTTGCCAGCAGTGCTTTTATTGGACCTGCCTCCTACACTGTTTTTGTCACAACTAAGGAGCTGCAGATGAGGAAAAATTACATCTGACTACACAATTTTTATTTTGCTCTCTTGCAGGCAATCTTCTGTGTGAAAGATAACAGAAAGGCGAAGGTCAGCAACAGGCAATCACTGTCCATCACATTAATAGTACATAAATCTTAACCTTCAAATTTGCTCTACTTTTTTTCTTATTTTTTTCATAATAGAAAAATTTGGACAACCTTAATTCTGTCACTGACTGCAATGATGCAACAAATATAAGAGAGATGAGAAAGGGCATGCTCATGGAAACAGTGAAGTGCTCTCTGGAAATTATAATTTATTTCTTTTCCTTATATCTGTGCAGCTCTGTCAGTTCCAAGAGCATGACCTCTGATTTGGACTGACATTAGCAAAATTCAAATCCCTTCTGTATTACAAATCTTCAGAAATACTTTTATCTAGTTATCTCCTTGCTCTGGAAGCATAAGAAAGAATAAAAGCTGCCATATGTGGTAAATGTCTGTCAGTCAGATTAAGTGAACAGGTATATCTCTTTTTAACTTTAAAGACGTGCTGATGATAAACCAGAGGCAAGGAATTTGCTTGGAAATCACTTCAGCTCATTTACAGAGGAGTGAGATTTCTTTTAAAGGAACACAGAAATCATCTTGTGCTTCTAAGCACCCTTGTTTTGCAGCAAAGTTGATATAACCCATTTTTCCCACTTGATGGCTTGTGTTCAAACCTTAAAAAACCCCACAAAACTGTTCCATTGTGATTCAGCAAATAGGGGTTTTTTAGTATTTTCCTCTGTAAGCCAAGCAGCTCTGTCTTCAGTGTGTGAAAGCATGCACTGAATTAACAACTTAGAAACAGCTAGACATGATCCTTTTTCTTAGTTGAAGATTAGCCTATTCCAAGCATAACAGCTCACCTAAGATTTTGAGTTAGGATCCTAATCCTAGCTCTAGTCAGCACAGTTAAGTGCAAAAGTGTCTGTCTGGTTCCTCTTTCAGCAGTCTTTGATGTCTACCTTCGAGCTTCAGAAAACAGCCCACATTTGGCAGGGATTCAAATATTAGTATCACTGAATGATTGATGGAGTAACAAATTTAAAAAAAAAAAAAAAAAAGAGGTGTTAAAATGTTCAAGAATCTCTTTAAAACTGGACCAGGGTTATTCCACTGCCTTTCTTTCAAAAAGTTGTCCTAATTTGTCTGACTGAGCCTACTGGGCATCATAAAAATCTCATCACCTGCAGAGAAGGGTAGATAGCAGTAGCTGGCAAGACTCTTGGTGCTGAAGGTGACTCCCAGGATGGACAGCAGAGCCCACTCCATCAGACAACCATGACAGCTCCCCTTCTCCTGGCTGCCACAAGCAAATTGTGAATGACTTGCTCCTAGGTGTGTTTATACAGAGACAAGCTGTGTATTAAAGTGATTTTCCCACTGTCAGTTCAGTCTTTGTATGTTTGGAGCAGGCATAGGAATGGAGGTGCCTTCATCCTGTTTGGCAAGAGCCTGGCAGCTCACTGCTGTGGGTTGTTGGTGGGGTAGCAAGCAGTGCCACTTTTAATTCAAAATTTCAGGGCTGCCTATATCAACTCTTATGGTGCTAATCCAAGTTATGTGTAACTCGGAATAATGGTCTCTTATGTGACAAATTTCATCAGTCTGAGTCCTGCCGCAGTGTGACTTGTTATTCGCAGTCTCTGGGGCCAGTTCTCCCTATTCATCAGATATTTGAATCAACAGACTTAGGGTCGGAGGTAGAAGAAGAGCAACTGACCCAAATTGTGCATACCAAAGAAATCCCATTCCTCACACACAAAAATGCCCAAGAATTCAGAGTCAACAACCATAGGTAAAAGGAAATTACTTTATAGGTGTTACATATATATATTACATGGTATATTATTATGATTATGATTAAACGGTGGCTGTGGCCTCTCAGCCTTTTCACTCTACCCACCACAGTAATAGACCATGCATGTTTCCCATGCCAGCTGCATCACTTGGTCAGCCTCGAGGAAGCAGGTTCCATCTCATTCTTCTCGCCAGCCCCGCTCTCGCGTTGTGCCAAGGTCAGCCCAGTGACGCCTGTGAAGAGTGGGGGACCCTGTGCATGGACCAGCACAGCGTCCATGCAGTTTCACTAGGACATACAGAACAGGTAGCAGCAGTCATTGTGGCTCATACATGAATAGGAACCTCTCAAGAAACACAATCAGGCATGGAAATTTTGGCAGTGAGCCCATTATAGGATGGATCACACATCACCTTCGTTATGCTGTCAGTAGAGACTATTGTGAACATATAAACCTGGGCACAGCTGCATGTAGCTTCAGAGAGGTGATGTTTGTGAATTTGCCAATCCCAAACCTCCTCAACCAGTCAGACATGAAGAAGACAAGGATTATACTCTATTTCATTGTCAGTATGAGCTCTCAGAAAGTATTGTGCTGGTATTGCAAGGAAGTTATGCACATATTGGTGCTCATCTCAATTGTGTAGTCCTATCTGATCCCACCAGTGAATCTTAGAACCATAGAATCACTAATTTTGGAAAAGACATTTAAGATCACCGAGTCTATCACTGTGTTCCCCACTAAACCACGTCCCCAGACTTCACATCCACACACCTATTGAACAGTACCTGGCACGGTGAATCTACCAGCTGCCTCGGCAGCCTATTTCGATGCTTGACCACCTTTTGAGTGAAGAAATGTTTTCCTAATATCCAATCCTGGTACAACTTGAGGCCATTCTCATCCTATCGGTGGACACTTGGAAGAAGAGACTGATCCCCACCTGGCTACAACCTCCTTTCAGGTATTCGCAGAGAGTGATAAGATCTCCCCTAAGCCTCCTTTTCTCCAGGCTGAACACCTCCAGCTCCCTCAGCTGCTTCTAGTAAGCCTCTATCTTAATCCTCTCAACAGGCTGATCCTCAGCGTTGCCTAGTTGCCACTTCCTGATTCTCTGCTTTCAAGGATTTTTTCATGCCTTAAGGTACAGATTTTTTTCCTTTTCTATCCCTGAGTTGCTACTCTTACCATCCTAATTCTCTCTGTGCTTTCACTTTCATTTTGCACAGCTTCAGCCTGTAAACTTCCTGAGATTTAAGCAATTTTCTCATTAAAACTGAGAAGAGTTGTGCCATTCCAAACCAGGCTTTGGATGCCAGCCAGCTGAACCCTGGGGCCAAGGGCTGTCCTTATTCTGATGCAGCATCCAGATTTGCTCAAGTATGTTACTGTCCAAATACACCTGTTGCGCTGAACACATTTCCCTTCTGATCGCTTGGGAGAACTTTAATAAGTCATTTTCTTGATAGCTTGAGTTGTAGCACATGGCGACAAAAGAAACATCACAAGCATGCACGGTGGGGGGTGAACACAGCATATCAGACTGCAAGAGAAGTTGAGGCAAAGAGGGGATCATAAGCCCTCACTAAACATAGACAGCCGTTGTGATCCTGAAGGGAATGTGTATTTTACCAGAAAATCAGTACTAAAGTCAAGGCAAAGACATCAGAACCTAGACTAAATATATTACACTATTGAATAAGCAGCATCCATTAATTTTCCAGTACTACGGAAAAAGCAATCATTCTCATGTTGTTTTGCTCTTTATAATCTCTCCTTTAAGATTTTTTCTCTTAATACTTTTTCCATCAGTTTACCAGGATAGAATTCTAGACAGTAACTGCCAATATAATCTCATTTTTCATTCATAGATGGAAGCTGTTTGAACAGAGAGGGAAACTGTTTCTTAAAGTACACACAGATCAACAAACTCACAAACCCAGAGGTCAACAAAAGGATTTCTCATTTGTCCTCCCTCTAATCCTAGTTGTTCTTTCTCTTGCTTTTGTTCCCTTCACCCATGGGCTTCAGTCTATCTCATGGGTTAATTTAAACTTAAACCTAAGCCATGTGAACAATTGTCTCAGCTGGACATGCTAGAGTGGTTTTAGGCTCTACAAAAATGAAATTCAAGAGGAAAAGAAATTTGGGGTTGGAACAAATTCAGAACAAAACAAATGCCTTGAAAAAAATGGGCATGAAAGCAGACTAAGACTTTTGAGAATCACACAAATTACATGGCTTTAAATATTAATTTTTCCCACTTCAGTGCTTTACTGAAACCAAGAAATACTATTAGGTCCTTGGTGGGTAGATCTATTACAGCTTCTACAGTATTTTTAACACATTTTTATTACAGATGTTTCTATATGTATGAATTTTTATCTATTTTTTAAAGTTTTCTATTCTTTTTTGTTCTATTTGTATGTGTTGATTACTGCCCCACAAACTCTCTTTCGAACTCCCTGAAATGCTTTTTCGGGTTTTTTTCCACTACCTCGTTAATGGGTATGCTATTCACAAGATCTATACAGTTAACTTTTGTTATTTTTCCATTGAGAAAGAAACTAATACAAAAAACACCACCCTTAAATGTGTATCAATCTTTCCACAATATTCTTAAAAATTAATATATTACCTACAGAGAGAAAGACTTAACTGATTGCTGACCTTTTCTTCTGTTTTCACAGCTCTAGAGTCCAACACCTTAAAAGTAGGCTGGATTGAAGTTACACCAGGTCCAATAGGGCAAGTCTGAGCAGCCTATGGACTATTCCATTTAAGCTTCTTCTAATTTTAATGTTTTTACTTCTGGTAGTACTTCATAAAATAGATCATCATATTAATTTTAATGAAAACAGCAGGGGTTCTCATTAAAATATCAGTCTTAATCACAACGCATCTGGAGATAAAATGCTCCTGCACTCTGGGACAGGGCACAAAGGTCCCGAGCATGCCGTCAGAGTCACCTGACGGATGACTTGTGGTTCAAAGGACCAAGACACTGAGGAGAACTGAGGTAGCTCATGCAGGCATAGACAACCAGCTTCCTTAGGCTCTCCTAATGCATTCTGAAAGAAAAATGTTTAAGATCCAGGCTTGGACAACATCATGTAGAAGCAGCACAAGATGAAAAACCCAGCAGCATAAACTAGAAAGCTGTGTTTCTTCCCGCTGTGCCAGGAGTGCAGACACTAATTCTGCCTGCGCTCAGCACCTGGCACGGTCAAAAGTATTGTAAGGCACGGGAAAATCGCTGTGCGTGTTCACTGCTGACTGCTGTGCGTGCTGACACAAACATGAATAATCCCTGGACTACTTCACAAAATACAAGTGTCTGTGTGATGGCAAAATGTGACCAAGGTCAAGCACGCAGGAGCATTCCTTTCCCAGCAATGCTGGATTTTGTTCTCAGCTATTTGAACCAGATTTACAGGAGTAAAAACAAGAATCACAAAAAACACTTTGCAACAAAAATACAGCTTTATTTAATTTCAACGTTTATATTATTTCTAAAGAAAATACGCTGTGTTATATTGGGCATCTCTTAAACCAGCAAGCACTTCAAGAAATGGCGTATTCATGTGTGTATCTCTTGGGTTAATTATGCTAGTACATAAAATTATTTCTTGAAAGAATATTTGATTGTTATTAATGCCTTGCAACTAGCATCCTGGAAGCAATTTTTTTGTAAATGGTGCTTTAAATAAGACTGGTGCTGTGGATTCCTTCTCAATACAGAAACAGGCTTCAAAAATCAGTTTTAGCTCTTGATCCTAATTTGGGGCTGCAAAAGAAGGATTTTTACATGAACACAATTTGTCAAAAACACAGATTAGTAAGATGCATAACACACACTGAGGTCACTTATTTTTCCTAATTTATACAAACTGATGATCTGGCTAGCAAATAGAATTCATAGTTTCACAGAAAAAAAAAAACCAACCCCAAAGATATATTCAGCCACCTCCTTTGTCCTATAGCTGAGGGAGAAGATGAGAGCTGGCAGATGAGATTTATCTTGTGAGAAGCTTGCCCATCTTTGCAGCAGCCTGAGGCAAACTGCTTTTAGGACTTAAATTTTCACAGAGCTGTAGCTGTTCAAATTCAAACTGAATCTCTCTCCCTGAAATTTAGGCCCATTTATTTTTCTCCTACTCTCAGGAAAGATAGAAAAGTGACTAATATCCCTTTAGAATAGTCCATTATGAAGAGAGAAACTGCTGTGCCTCTACTCTGTCCTTATTATCTTCTGTGTGAAGACACTGAAGCCTTTACATATTTTCTAAATCTCCCATTTGTTTCCCACATCCTATGCCATTGATTTTGCACTAATAGTGAAAAAAATCAGTAATTATCTTCATCATATTATAAGCATTCCTTTCAACATCTCCCTGAAAGCATCACCTCTTCTACTCAGACTCAGTTTATCCTCCCCTATAATCGTCAGGTTCTCACCTGAAGTATTATTGCCATACCTTTTCTGTCTGTACCCTTCATATTTTTTGTATTTTTCTACAGTTTATTGTATCATATTTATTTCAAGCCATTCTTGTAATGTAAATGAATTTTTTAAAATTAAAATCCTGGCTTCCATGCTGCTTGCAAGTCCTCCCACGTGGGCACTATATGTAAATTGGGAAAGCCTATTGTCCATGTAATTGAGAATGTAATTAATGGCAAAGTTTTATAGTGCTAGAGCTAGAAGACAGCGTTCTGGAAGTCTGTGAGATGTTCTTCCACTTGGGCAGCAAATAACTCTTCTGAGAGTCCTGCTTTCCAATCAAGTACGTATCTACCTTATGTGAATTTAATTTAGACCATATCTGCTTTGCTTGCTTATGGAGATCGTGTGGGACTACAGAGGACACCCTGTATAAAGCACATCCTTATATCTGCTTTGCTGTCACAGAAGGAAATGAGATCAACTTGATAGGATTTGTTTCTGACGTGTCCCTGTGCAAATAATCTTATCTTCTTACCATTCTCAAGATGCCTGAAAATGTGTTGTTTAACACTTTGTTCCAGTGTCTTGGAAATGCTGTTAGGACTGAAATTTCTGTAATTCTTTAGATTTTCCTTTCCCCTCTATTATTTAGATAGAACATTGTGTTTGCCTGTCTCCAGTTTTCTGGGAACTTACTCATCCTGCTAATCACTAGTGTTCGAGAAATTGCTTAGGTTAAGTATTTTAAGGGTAAATTTCCTTAGGCTATTCCATCCTGAATACTCCAATTTACCTCAGTATTCCTTCACGTGTTATTTTCCATTTCTCTCCATGATCCTACTCTCAAATTCTTAATAATAATTGAAATAAACTTTTAGTCATAATTAATCTCTTTTTTTGTGAAGACTGAAACAAGAGAAAAAAAAGGCATTGAACCTTTCAGCCTTTTCAGTATCACCTATTTGCTGACCTCTCTTGCTAAGTACTACATTAAATCAGCTCTCAAGCATAGTACATTATTTGCAATGTGGTATTGTTTAACTCTAGCAAACCATTCATTTAATGGCATTATGTGGTTATGTGCTCAAATGTAAAAAAATCATCTTATTTCCCTGACATCTTTTCACAATCTAATTCCAGACTATACCTCAATTTTTCCAACTGTTTGATTGCATCCCACTTAAAATTAATTCTATTGTGACTTTATTCTGTCATGCTAAGAATTGGAATTATTCTCCATTGGTATTTATTCATAGGAAATCATTCACCAAACACAGCCATCTTATTATCCAAACACTGAATTGTGTACCTAAAGCATCCTATCATCTTTTTAAATAAAATGATAAAAATTTGATAAAGTGACACCAAAGTAGTTACGTATTCAAATTGTGACTGTAATCAAGTTAGAAAAAATAGTAATACTCACCATCATATCTAAACAGAACCTCTTTCATTGGAAACCTGTAGAAAAATGAAAATAAAAAGTGAAAACAAAGTGAAGAGGAGAATAAAAACTGCAATATGTTATGCAGGAACAGTTGTAAAAACTGGTGGACAACTTCATACAGCACTTTTCTTTTTTTTTAATCACTGGTTTGCTGCACTCTTAATTTACAGCTCTGCTTACTGAACCAGGAATGATTTTTCATGCATTGACATGCTTGAGGAAGTCTTCTGCGCACAGCAAATTTCAACAGACAAGCATCCCCTTGACTAAGTGCACATCAGAGGATATTTCAGACTCACATTGGTTTTCCACTTTCCACTTCTTTTCTGAACCTCATGCTGAGAGGGCAGAGCGTGTGGCCGCCCTTGCATTCACATGGCATAGGTGTTGCTTTCCTCCACCTGAGCAAGGATTTTGCCAGTCTCCTAGAATAGCCTGGCACCCAAACCGAGGATAGGATCCACTACAAGGTGGACCAACAACTGTCTGGGACACTGGTCTGAAAAGATAGTATTCAACAGCTCCAAATCTCTGTTCCAGGCGGTATTTCAGAGGATGCTAGGGTGACGTCTCCATCAGGGCTCTGAAGAGCCTATACATCCAGGAAGTCTGTGGATGTTTCTGACTTGGAGAGGTGGGAGAGACTGATACGCCAAGGGTGTGACTCCCATTCTGGAGGACTTTGCCAGACTGGAGGAACGGGCTAGCAGAAGATTCGTGAACAAAGGCAAATACAAAATCCTGCACCTGGCAGGGGGCAAGGAGGGATGAAGTGAATAACGCATGCAATGGCACAGGACAGTGACTGCCTGGCTGCAAAGCAGCTCTGCCCAGAGGGATGTGAGGTCTAGCTGACACCACCCTGAACGTGCATCAGTCCGGCCTTGTTGTGTTGAAGGATAACCTCCTACACAGTTGCATTAATTAGAGCACAGCCAGCAGGTTGAAGGAAGTTATTCCCCTCTGCTGGGCACTAGTGAGGCTGCATCTGGAACTTAGTTTCCATTTTTGAGTCCTCACAATGAAAATAATTTCTTGCTTTGTCAAGCAAGCAGAGGAAACCAATGAACAACTGTCAGGATGGTTGCAAGTGTTTGTTGATTTCTGGGAGAGATGTGTGCAAGATGAGGGATGGCTACAGCCAGCACTCGTTTAACCTAAAGAGTAGACTAAGGGGCATCTATTTTCTGTTTCCAGTTATTTAAGAAAGGTTTAGTGACAGCTCAGATTTGCATGGTAAAAGAAAACAAGGCAGAAAGTGGGGAAATTTTAATTAGCCATAAGGAAAAAATATTTTATATCATGAGAGTAGTCAAACACTATAGCTAATTTTAATCTGATTCTATGATTCTAATTACTTATGCATTACTTAAATATTGAATAATTTATAAAAGCCTTCTTCAGCCCACAACTATGTTCTGACTGTCTATTCAGGGCAAGTTCTTTTCCTCAAAATTGTTTCTCAGTACTGCTGTCATTCTTTGAAGGGAACGAATAACAACAGCAGTTTCTTAATGCCAGGTAGAATTAGATTAAAATTGCAGTTTGAATCACATACTGATATTTCAAACTTTCTCTTTATCATTCTTAGATTACTACCCTTTCAGACTTTTAAATGTAAACATGTAAAACTAATATATTTACATGAATTCTTTTTATGCAATCACCCTACAAATAAAATTCTATAAATGTATATAATGCTTTTTCCTCGTTAAAACATGGTGGTCTAATATGCCCTTTCAAGTTAGTAGGCTATAACAGAAAGTTTTTACTTAAAACAAGGAGATATCATTGAAGCTGACAAAAGTATTGCCCAAATACCTGTTGCAATATAAATTTCCTGGTGTACATACAAAATCTTAAAAAAATCAAAATTTTAAAGCATTGTTTAGGTATAAAGTAAATAGAAAGTTTTTCTGCTGATATTTAAAGTTTTTATTTGAGAATTCAGAAGTGTGCATTGTTTGGACCTGCCTTTCTATTTATAAGTATCAGAAGGCTACAGCCTACTATTCCCTTTCAGAAGCCCATACAGTTTAGAGGTTAAGGAATTTGTCACATCTAACACTTGAAAATCTTACTCCTTTAGTAAAAGCAGTGGTTATTCCTACTTTTAATGTTCATTTTCAGGTTCATTAAATTTTCAGCTAAATGAACTGTTATAAGGATATGAAGAGAGCTTAGGGTTGTAGTCCTTGGTTTGGTCACAATAAATTAATGGTTGTGAGACCACTGCTCCAGAGACGAACGGGAAACAATGTTCTGCCACACCAGTCTACACCAGCTCTCCACTGTCTGGGGAACAAGGCTGCAAACTTACGCAAGATTGAAAGCAAAAAGTGAATAGTACATCCATGATGTGACACATGAAGAGCCCAAGTTTCTGCACTTTCCTAGAAAAGCACAAGGAGCAACGCAGTCTTTTTCCCCAACACATCTGGAAAGGTCTGTCCCAGCAAAAAATGGAAAAAGAAGGCACTTGCATAAAGTTGACATTTGAGTGGGAGTGTTTCCAGTAGAGTTCCCTCTACTTCCATTAGGTATCTGCCACATCCCTGTCCTTGCTTTGGCAAGTTGGAATCTTCTTTGCAAGTTGAAAAGGTATTGAGCAGTATGCAAGAGCTGAATCATTACAGAATAATTCAGGTTCCAGTGAGGAGGGTGTTTAACTGGAAGAACATCACTTTGCTGTGATAATGTCATCTAGGCTGGTGTTTTTGTTTAAAGTAAAACCCTTTACAAAAATTCTTTAGTACAAGGACACTTTCATAAAATGAGTATATTTTCCTCTTTTCTGTAGAATCTATCAATGATTAATACTATTGTTGACTTCTGAGCAGGAACACTCATTAAGTAAATAAAGACAAAGAGCAATGTATAACAGAACTTTGGACCTCATTGACGTTTTCCTAGAATTCCAAATTTCAAGAACTTTTGCTACTTTAGACAGAAGATAGTCAGTAAAATCCTGCCACCACTGAAATTGACAGAATCAGCTTTTTCTCATGGAGTGTTTTTATGAATGTTGACTTTAGAAATGCTATTGATTTCTCAAGTAAATATTGCAGGTCTTTCGTGAACAACAAATTGATAAAAATGCATCATTACTCAACTGCAGCAAAAGATTACATGGACCTACAGTAACTAGGTATTAGTAACTGTATTAGTAGCTACAGTTACAGTATTAGTAACTGTAATTGGTCATTTATTAGGAATTGTAATTGTAGACTTGGGATTTTGTAAATCATAGATGAATAAGGCTAATTAGGACATACTTTTAGCCCCTGCACACAATGGTTTTTTCCGATTATACAGGTACATATGCCCCACATACTCTCTAAAGGTTCTGACTCGGTAAAATTCTGAGACTGATTATAACACCATTCACACAGCATAGCCTGGGCAAACACTAGCTTTACTTGAAAGGAAGGCAGTAGGTATCAGAAATTATTGGCGTATTGCTTGGTTATGTTTTGAAGGGTATCCTTCCATCTAGAGAGACCTCCTCCATTTAAAATGCACTGGTTGTAGAGGAGGTTTCACAAGGAGGAGAATGTCGCTTATTTATTTTCTTGCTTTCACAAGGAGGTCACAGGTCTTGCTTGGTACATGCCATAACAGAATGATACTAAAATTACATGAATGCTATTCTTCTGAAGGTAACTCCGGTTTTTTGTTTGTTTGTTCATTTGTTGGGGTTTTTTATTATTATTTCTAGTGAATACTTTGCTTTGAGGAAAACAATACAAATTACTAAGGAGAAACTAGCAGCGCTTTACCCTCATTTCCTCTCTCACTCCTTCCTAGAGGTCAAGGAGATGTTTACATTTCACAGAGTATCTGCCCATCCATCTGGATTTTTTTGGAATTGCACAAATCACACTGACTTTCTCATTCTGGGGAAGGAACATTGCAGGAGAAGTTAAGTATGAGCATATATATAATTTTAGATAAAGAGGGCAGATAATAATTTAGATAATATAGGAGAGTGATCTAAGGGTCTTATGATAGCAGTAAGAGTAATATTGGGCTTATGACTTGGCAGGTTTTTTCCTAATCAGTTCATCATCCAAACAGAATTCACTGATAAAAAAAGACATTTTAAATGAGGTGGTGATTTAGGGGTTATGTAAACTCATAAGGTGTAAATTCAGTATGAACTGTTCCTAGAGTCAAGATAGGTTCCCAAATAAAAAGGAACAATGCTGGTGCCTGAAAGATGTTGGGATTTTAAAAATCATCAACCAAGACCTACCTTGCTTTTTTTAATGCACTGGAAAGGGAAAGCATTATAACGTACAATTCTGAAAACCCAACCACATAAAAGAGAAAATGGTGAAAATGTGTTTGTTTTTCAGAGACAGCCCAACAACAGCTTGTCTGCAAGAAACCACTACCCTCGGGGCAGCTAAGAAGGCTGTCCCAAATATCTTGAGCTGCTCCCAGTTCTGTGTTGCTCTCCTGTCTGTCTCCAAGACAGCATAAATATTGATCTCCTCCTGGGTATCAGTGCTGTATATTCCATTTCCAGCAAGAGATCTCAAGGGAAACAGATGCCTTTGTTCAGTCCTTCTCGACTGAGAATGAGAAAAGGGGGTAATCTCTAGATGTATTTGTGTCTTCTCTGCCACCCATTAAATATACAAAGAGATTGCTCAGCATAGTGTGGCCAGCATGATGAGCCCAGGTCACATGCCAAAAATGACATTAAAAACTGGGAAAAATATCAGATCATTTGCTCTGTGCAAGTGAGTTGAATAGTTCCACAAAGAATATTTTCTTTGATTTGTAATAGAGAAAACAGTAAATGTGTCATCTCTTGGTGTTACTTCAGAGCAGCTTGTGGTGAGCCTGACACAATTCTTCCTGCTATTTCTACATGGACTGGAGTCCACCTGCATAATCATAGTTGCAAAATACACATTAGTGACAGGACCCAGGGAACCAGCATAAATAGTCCGCTTGCTCAGCTGTACAAAATGGTATCTGATGCTTTTTTTTCAATTTTAAGGCTAATTATGTGCCTCTAGCTAACGTTACTATAAGTCATCCAATAAGATGTTAATCAAAGGAAATACAGTGATAAAAGCACCTATAAATCTTCTTCTTTCCCATTGATTGTCTCTGGTCCTTATAAATGCAACTGCAATTTCATCATATACAGTTGTTCTACAGATCATATTACAAATTTTCCCACTGTTGTAGTACATACAAGCTTTTTAGTAAATTGGTTGATAGAAATTCTGTTCAAAGTGCTTGTTTAAATATAACGGAACTTTTAATATATTCTAATATATATTTCCTGCCTTGGAACAGACCAAGTTGGCCTCTAACCAAAGGAATTTTGCACTTTTTTTGTGCCTGACTTTACTATGCCGGTAAAAGATCCTTCGCTTTCTGAACTGATCTTAATAATGCATCAGTTAAATTATGTGTCTTGTCTCTTAGAGAATTCTCTTTGAAAATATCTGTCTTTCCATCAGATTTGCAAAATTCTTCCTCAGTGTGCAAACTGTAAAGCAGAAGGATGAGAGGCAAGGCTCTAGCTCTTTGCTTCCCTCTGTTTTCAAATACAGGACATCTGCATCATCAGAGACTGCAAATATATACACACACTCATACAAATACACATATATACATATATGTGTATATATATGTGTGTTTTGGAGTTCCTGGTGTACTGCAAATCTGATTAATCTCAAAACCAAATTTCTCCTCAGAACTATGTGGTCACTCTCACTGATATACCATTACTTCAATAATATTTTAGAAACTTTACAGCTGAGATAGAAAAAAACAACCTATTTGAGAAGCTCTGAAAGGTATTCTTGGTCTAACTTCACTTTGTGAGGGCATTTTGGGTCTTTCTTTGAGTAGTTCCATAGCAGATGCTGTAACACCTGCTTTTGAAAGAATAAAGAAGTGGCTCCTGGGAGGCAGAGGAGAGGGGATTGATGGTGTAGAAACAGGCAGAAATGCCAAAGGCAAGGAACAAAGGAGGAGATTTGGAAGGCTGTGATGGAGATTCAAACAAAAAGAGATATGAAATAGCTCCAAGTCCCTGACGCCCTGTGCAGAGAGGCCAGGGATGCACATGAGAATAAGAGGCTACGGTCATGCCTGTATACTCCTGGTGCAGAACAGCAGCCTGCTGATCCACCCAACAAGTGAGATATATCAACCTCTTTTCATTTTTGTCTTTTTTCCCCATTTTTTTTTTTTTTTTTGTTGGTTTTGTTGTTGTTGTTGTTGTTGTTTGTTTTTTGTTTTGTTTCGTTTTGTTTTTTTGTGGAAACTGAGATAAACTGTGAGGATATATTGATACGTTGTCAAAAAACTCAAAATTCAGGCAAATCTTCCACTTCCAAAATGTGAAGGGCTTGGCCCCAGAACTCCCCTAATGTTTTTCAAAACTAAAAGAAAGTTACTTATCTGGTAGAAATTATTGGAAAACATACATTTCATTTATTTAAATTATCATGTTGCTGCTTCCAGAAGATCTAGAATCTAATTTTAAAATAATAAATTAAAAATAAACTGTTTATAAATATGTAATTATCATTCCCATCTGTATTTTTACATTCATTAAAAAACTAGTGAAATAATTGTGAGAATGCACCTGGTAAAAGAGGTCTTGGTAGTAAAAAATTCATTCTTGTGTCGTAAACGCTCTCATACTGCTATTTTTGGTACTAAGTTACGCCTTCATAGGTGAATTTCTAAAATAGTATGGAAAATGTCCTGTAATGAACGATGTCCTATTACATTCCAAAGCCAGAGTAAAGACTGTGATAGTTAATTGAATTACATATGTTTATTTCAACATTGAGGCTATAATTCAGCTTCATGCTCATGACTTTTTTGGAAAAAAGACTTGCCAATGCCAGCTGAACCTTTTTAATTTTCTATATGCTCTGTCTCAAGAGAAAATTGATAATGACTAATAGATTGCTTCTGCTCTCACTGAATGAATTGTCTAGAGTGGTAACCACTATGGTCCTAGAGTTTATATATATAAATATAGTAGGGAATTGGCCACTGAATTTAAACTTCAAGAAAATTTGTATCCTTCTTCAAACTCAAATAAAACTGGCACTGAATTTTGATACTGGGCAAACCTGAACTTTGTTTGATGTTCTCTTGACTGTCTTCTATGAAATTCTCAATAACTAATAATCCTAAGTGCTTCTGGTAGCTGTTGTAGTACCTGGTATTTAAAAGAGAAGCTACATCAGTGACTGAAAATTGTGGAATGTGTTGTTTAAATATGGCTGCAAAATTTAACAGACAGCATAATTTAACCATTCCCACTTGCTAACATCCCAACAGCACAGATCAGGAACCTGAAGCATAAATGTTAGTGTTTTGTCAAATTCACATAAGCAATACAGGCAGCAAAACAACTCTGGTTTTTCTTCTTCATTGATCAAGAACAATCAATGTTTATGTAGTCTATGCACTGGAAAAAAGCAGGTTTGGAAGGTCAGCACATTTTTACTGATCAACCTTATAAGAGCTACACAAAAAAAAGACAAAGCTAGCATGCAGACTCCTAAACCCATTAAATGTCAACTGATTACCTCCTTGGAGATGAGTGTCTCATTTTCTGGAATAGGCACCATGGGATGACTGGGCTGCCGAGCCAAGATATCACAGATTGGAGAGAGCAGGAGGTTAAAAACAGGAAAAAGAAATCCATTATCAGTTCAATTTCTATATAAAATGTCACTAAAATTTAAAATTAAAGCAAATACCCTCAGACATACAAAGGATAACAAGGCAATGAGATCTGTGTTCAGCAGACTCTTACTACTCCTTGTCCGCATGAAAATCTATTTCCAGGTATGGACTGTTTTCTGTTGTATTATAGTCCCACAATTAAAAGGGTGGGGAAGGGATAAATCCCTTTTGTATTTCAAAGAGGCATCTGAGGTAAAAATCACAGCAAAAGCACCTACTTTATGATACATTTAGTATGAAATAGTGTGCATAAAATCATTTAAAACTGCAACCATATTTCTGTTAATTTGACGTCTTCTCATATCTCCTCCAAAAGAGCTTTCCTTAATCTGAAATTTCATAGGCATAAATCATACAAATATTTCACTAAAAATTCTGTATAACAGTGATTAGTATGTACAGAACACTGTTTTCAATCTTAGTAACTTTCCAGTATTTTGAATATTATGTATCTTACATCTGAGTAGTGAAGTTTGATGGCTGTGACTGAAGTGAAGAACCATACCAACTTCAATCAGATTTTAATTAGAATGCAGGTAAATAGATCCGCTGGGGTTTATAAAGGCAATGTTAAGATCATAAGCTTGTGACATTTTCTTATAGAGTGACACAGAGACATCATCTTTAAAGAAAAGGTTGCTGAAAGTTTTGTGATTTGAGTATTAGAGAATTCTCCAAAAACAAGATTGGGAGAAGCCTGCTATTTTCAGTGTATCAAAGGCATTGATTTGTTTTGGCATTTAGATCAAATAGTAAATCAGCAAATTATGTGTTGGTTAAAAATATTGCTCTTCTAAGAAAATTGATTTTTACACTGTGCTTTTTGAGAAACAAAACTGATCTGCTAAACTGGCCCTGTACACAAAGAAATATACTGAAGTGGAATATACTCTAATTTTCTGCAATTACATTACGGATTTATTTCTCTCTTCCTTTGTAAATTTGCCCTGATTCCTTTCCAGGGAAGAAGGAATCTACTTTAGCAACAACAGAAGCTTTGAACCATTTAACTTTTTTTTTTTTTGTGTGTGGGATTATTATTCCCAAAAATGAAAAGGCAAGGGAATGATTTTAGGCAACAAGTTTATTTATTTATTCAATAGATATTTACTAAGGAATAAATTTAGGCAAAAGAAGGGTAAGGAAGCGGTAAGGTGCCTAGATCCTCTCAGCAGCAACATCCCTCCCTCTGACACTCACGTGGCTCCCAATGTCAACCAGGCAGCTGCCAAGGCATCCCCCAGACCTCCCACCACCCCCTGCTGCAGCGCACACAGGAGCTGTTTGGTGGTCTGCATGGAACAGAACTCCTGTCCCCAAACCCAGCATCCCATGGTTACCAGGGCTGGGCAATCCTTCATGACACACAGGTACAAAGTTCTAGCAACCCCTGTGGCATCTTGGCAAGTGTATTCCACTGAAAGAAACCCTAGAGTTGAGATATTCATTGCCTCATCAGAATATGGCGCGTCTGTATCCCAGGCAAAGAAGGGTCAAGCACAAAGAGCAGAAGGAAAGTATTGTTCATATCCTGTTCACTTTCTGATGTACAGCTAAGCCCTCTGAGAAGAATTGTCCATTGCTCACAAGAAAGAAAAGTTCCCTAGTCAGGCAGTGACCTGAGAATGCAACAGCTCTTTTTCTCAAATTGCACAGAGAGCAAGTCAATGAAAAATGCACTTCTATTGTGTTATCTCATCCTGGCCTTTCTTGCTGGTGTTCACTGCCTGCCCTGTTAACCTGAAATGCCCCTCTGAGTCACGATTCTGCTTTACCTTTTTTCTTGAATATGGGGTCTCAAGTCCGTCCTTAGACCTGACAAAAGTAATTACCTTTTTCTGTCCAAGAAATATATTTCCTTCCCTTATTTTGATAGCATCCTCTTTTCAAACTAAAGAGCCAAACTTTGTGACAGTCTCCATAGAGAGGAAAATTATCTCTATTTTCTGGAGAGACACTCTAAATATTAATTATTTGGGAGAGGTTTAATTTAAAGAAGGCAAGGAGTTCACCAATTAATAATGAAGAAAAATAGTTAGTCAACAATATAGAGTTCTCTCTGTTTCCACAAGGCTTCCCTGACCTAAAACCCTTGAAGTTATCACAGAAGAGTCTATACATTCTATTAGTCAGGTGGGTATAGTCTTAAGGAAATCACATATGGCTCATTTATAAAGAACATTAAGCAGTACTTTAGTGAACACAGAACACATAAGCCAAGTGCTGCACCCTTTTTCTGCTGAAATAACACTTAGTCTTGCAGGTCCCTGAAAGGAAGGTCTTGGGTTCTTCCCTGGAATCATACAATTCTGCCTCTGCCAGCTGCAAAGGAAACGAATGCCTTGGCCTGGGTGACTTCATCGTAAAGAACTGGAGGCTGATTATCTGTGTTATTTCCATCAAGGGTCAGTGTAAACCAAAATGTGTCTGCCTTGCTGTAGAAAATGTCCCACACCTGTCCTGAGTTTAACCAAGAGGCTACAGAGCCTTATTCTTTCCTTCCTGATTTTCCCTTAAAAATATTATTTTTTTGTGTTCTTGAATGCACATGACAAAGTCAACTTAAAGTACCAGAATATGAAATAGGCAAAATGAGGCTGGATTAGCCCTTTCGTACTAAACATTGTGTGGCTACCACCCCCTAGAGTCATACAGGAATGGGCTTGTGTCCACCAGATCTGAGGTGTGAATGCAACTAGGACTTTGTACTTTTTACGTGTGTGTAGCCTCAGTGAGACCTCATTGAACTCTGTCATTGGCACTCTTTTATCTCCAGGTCAAAGCAGCTGGCAAGAAGCCCTGAGTCCTATGCAAATGTGAAAAGATTGTGTCTGTTGATGGTGGGAGATGAATATTGCTTTTATAATTTCTACCCTTGCTTCCTTTGACAGTTACAAAATTCTGCATTACTCCTACACAGTTAATCCATAATATTAACTTTTCCACACATTACTCAGATTTCTCGTAATGTGACATTTTTTCTTTATTATTTCTAAGAACAGTGAAAGAGTAAACTAGACAAATCTGCATTTGTAGCTGCAAAACTGTACTGAGGAGAGAAGAGTATCTTTACAATATGTAAGTATTAGCAGCATGTAACTTCAAAGAGAAATTATACAGCTGCCCAAAACAACCTCTTACAGACTAAGATAAGGCTTAGAAAGAGGTGGTTATATAATATCTTCATTAGACCTTTGCTCATTTAGTTCTGCAATCAGCAAGACATATTTGCCTTTAAAAGGTCAGTTGATCTTTATTGTGCCATGAATCACAGCTGCCTCTGAACTAATATAAAACTTTCTGAATTGTTCTTAGTGTAAGACATTTTTCATAAATCTAAGTCACTCTCTAGAGGGTCTGCAACCTTTGCTAATTGAGGCACCGGTTTAAAACTGGAACCAGTGAGAGATAACATATATAAGAAATAAGAATATTTCAACTATAGTAACCAGAGAACATTCACATTTACATTACTCTGTCAAGTCTTTAATCCCCTTTGAAAATAAATTAGGTACTCTAGACTCTTATTAAACATAGATACATCCCTTCACAATAGGAAAAATGACCGATTTCTCAAAGACTAAAAGCATTTATTTAAAGATGCACAGCGAGCAAACATTTTTATAAAACAGTTTTATGCCTCTCCACTTTATCTGAGTGATACCAATAAATGGTAAAACACCCACAGCAGCAGAGAAAGGACTACTTTCAACTAAGGGGAAAGAAAATAATATAGTGTAAAGGGGCAATTTATGATTATAATGTCTCCAGTCTCTTTGAAATGACACAGTATAAAATTTATTTCAAAGATTCAGTCAGTTAAGCACTGAATTCTTTTGCGTCTTTTACCTCTATGAAAAGGAGAAGTAAAGTAGCGATCACAACATAGATTTACAATGTGCCTTCAGACTTATGCAGTAAAACATCCTGACAAACTTACAAATCCTTATTATACAATATTGTAGCCATGTATTTTTATTTTGAAGATTTCAAAACTTTTTACAGGTACTGATAAATACCTGAAAAAAGGAAACAGCCCTCATGCATATGGTTTCCTGACAGGTTCTTACCAGACACAGGCCCAGAGGACAGCAGGCAGCAGTGAGACTGAGAGATTTGAACCTAAACAGAATGGATCATAGAACTATAGAAAGGTTTGGGCTGGAAGGGACCTTAAAAATCACCTAGTTCCAATCCCTTTGCCATGGGCAGAAACACCTTCCACTAGACCAGCTTGCTCAAATCCCCATCCAAGCTGGGCTTGGACACTTTCAGGGATGGGCATCCACAGCTTCTCTGGGCAACCGAATACCAGAGAATACCAGAGGCTGGAAGAGTTACAGGGCTTTGCAGTAAGGATTCCTTATCCGTAAGTGGAGTGGGAGGGAGATGTGTGCAAGCCCAGCAGTACATCAATTTTTCTTGGGCTGCTTTTTCCCAGATCAAGCTTAATTTCACATGCAGGGCCAGTCTGTGATGGATTTGACTGAGGATTTTCTGCCATCACTATTTTTCAATGAAAAATACTAGTGACAAAAAAATGAAGCTTTCTGCAAAATATTTTGATTTCTCTTGCAGTTTTTTGCTAGTAATTTAGAAAATTAAAATGAAGTATTCAATTGCAAGAAAACCCATCTGTAACTAGAATATTGTGTTTTCTGTCTTGGATGTTTCCTTTTGGATCACTTCCATAATATTAAGATGCATTTCACTATCCATTTTGTGGAAATCAAGCTTCTGAGGCAAAAGAGATCTTTTACCTTAGCTACTTTAAGTTCAAGCCAGAAACTTCCAATGAATCTTCAAGAGTGCACATCGGCAATTGTCACCTATTATATAAAAATTTGCACTCAGATCATATTCTGCCCATAATATAACTACCAAAATTATAGCTAGTGTTTAACTGAGAAAAACAGAAAGCTAGTTCACATCTCTGTAAATCAGTAAATACTGACTTCTTGAATTCAAGCTCTGACTACATCCCTGGAATTTCACCAGAACTAGTTATATTTTATGCTTTTACCTAACATAACAGAAATTGGAGTGAATTAAGACCATATTTCAGAGAATACATTTTTAGAAATACTTGCAATAAAAGCTAAGCAAACTCTAATTTGCCCTTTAAAATGTAAAGTTTCCAAAGGTCTATCAGCTAACTGTTTACTTTTTCTTGATACCTGAGTAGTGTTTTTTAAAATCTAAAAAGCAGTGGGAAATTACATAGAAACATCTGTGTTCTGTGAGGTCTAAGGTACAAATTTCTATACAGCTCTGGGTGTTTTGGAATAGTTTCCATTAATTATGATTTTCTTTTTCCTTCAGGCCTAGCTTTTTCACTATCTTCAATAAAAAGTGTATAAGTATAATTTTTGTTTCTCATACAGGTTTCACACACGCCAAATCTTGTTTGATATTCTTCACTCAATTACATATTTCTGCTAATGCTGTTAATAACAGCCTTTACCTCTGGGTTGCTTCTGTCCTCAGAAGCAAGTTGTTAGCTAGGGCCAGAATTTCTTTTATATTTGGGAATGTTTATTGTACAAAAATGTCTGACTGAAATCCACTATGCAGAAGACTAGATGCCATCACCCTAGAAAGCCAGATATAAGTATGAACTCAAATTTTTATGATGTAGAAATTTCTAAGAATGAAGACAAAACATCTTAAAGCACTATTTGGTGCTTAAGACTGGTTTAATCTGTCCCAGCAGAGACAGCCTTTATAAAGGAAAAGGCAGAAAGGAAAGTGAGTGGCTGTAACTATGTTTCAAGGGGAAACTGGAACACTCCCGGGTGTGTTCACTGGGAGGCACGTTTTGGTTTCTAAGCATAGAAAGTACCTGCTGTGGCTCGATCCTCTTGCATTGTGAGCGTGTTTCCTAAATTAACAGAAGCACACCAAAGAAATACCAGGGTCCTACTATCAAAAGCTTCTGCTGGTGGAAACAGAACAGAAAGGCTCTCAAACTTGTCTAACCACCCAGGCCAAAAGCAGTGACACAGTAATCAATTCCTTTCTCTTTCTCTGGAAGAGCTATCTCCAGAGTAATGGGTAGCAGAGCTCATTCCAGGTGGTGCCAGACTTAGGACACCTCCATGTCAAGTGCATGTTCCTGGGTCTCCTGTTGAGCCTAAGACACCTTCAAGTTCTGTTGCTAATTCAATGGCTTTGAGGAAAGCAATTGATCATTTTTAGAAAGTTATGGTCTTTCTAAAAAGTGCTTCAAGAGAAATGCCTTTCTTTAAAGATGAGCTGAGCAGGAACTCTAGACGCATTTTCTGAGGGTATTTTCAAACCAAGCCAAAAGCGATAGAAATGTCATCTAAATATGATATCATTAAAATAAATCATTAAGCCCAAGAAATGTCATAAAATAATATACAAAGAAGAGACAGCAATATTAATCATTATTATTTTCCCAACAAGGAGGTCCAATTTGTAGCACAGCACTAATGAACTGACTTGTTTACCTCTGATATCTTTTTCTACACCAAAGCAATTTTTCTGGATCACAGATAGTAGATTGATCAACCACAATACACCTACACAGGTGCAACATTTTAATACCAAAGTTCAAAAGAGAGAAAGAAACTGTCTCCTAGAAAATAAAAGCTGTTGGGGTGATGTCTGGGAGAAAAGTGCTTTTCCATGGCAACATTGAAAGGCTGCCGTATTCACAGAATGTCAATTCCCACTATGCTACTATTAATCAAATAAAAACTCCAATGAGCAGGAGATTGGAGGATGAAGTAAACAACACTGATTTCATTTAAAAAATAATAAAGATTCCCTTTAAATATTCTGCTTACCTATGAGCCTGGAGACCTGTAAGTGATTATGAAAAGTTGACACTTTCAGCATGACTACATTTAGTGATTTCAAGAAAATTCCATTTAGACCCAGGAAAAAAATTAAATTGGCTTGAGCACAAAGCTGGACATTAAAGAGAACTTGCCCTCTGCTACTGTTATAAGTAATGCCTGATCAGACAGAAATGGTAATTTTTCAGCATTTCTCACACAGCTTGCAAAAAGGCAGTTCTCTCCAATCCATTTTTAAAGGCTGTGCTGCTAAATATTTAACAAACAGGGAGATTTTCACAGGGGTGTTCATAAATCGTGTATTCAGCCCTTGCTGACAGGAAGAAAAGGCAGTTTGAAAGTCACTAGGGACTTAGAGGCTAAGGGAGCTACACCCACTCATTTTTTGCCTCTTCACTTGGGCAGGTTATTCCTTTCTCCTTCAAAACAATAGCTGGTTTTCTAAAATCTAGTGGTCTCTGCCCTGACAGATCTTTCCATCGATTGTGCCTCCCATAAATCATAGAATCTTAGAACAGCACAGATTGGCAGGGTCCATCCTTTTGAGGGAAAGAGAGCCCTGGTGAGGTTACCTAGTACTCCGTCCAAATACATCTTGAAAACCGCCTGTGGTGGGGACTCTACCACATCCCTGAGGAGGTTGTTCCAGTAATTGGTCCCTCTCACTATAAAATGAAATCTTTTGTATAACAAGATGAAACCTCTCCCACTTCTAGTTGAACCTATTGTCTCTTGTCTTCTCTGTGTGGCTCCATGGGAAGAGAAAGCCTCTGTCCTCTCTATAACTATTTTTTAAGCACTGGGATCTTGTGAGGAGGTCCTCCATTTGCGGCCTTTCTTTGGATTCTCACCAGTCTTTCTGCATCTCTTTTGAATTGTGGAGACCAGAACCGGACACAGTACCCCAGGTGCAGGGTTTTGCTCTTCCACCCTACGCAGTCCTCCCTCAAAGGCTGGAGGGATTCCCATCAGAAGCGTGTTTTGGAGTAAACCACAGAGCTACACATTTCCTCAGGCTCTCCATCACTGCAATACTTGTATATAAGTACTTTTTCCTGAGTTGTTTTGCTGCAATCCAAAGGAAAAGGAGCTTTCTTAATAATAAAACTTTTAACTCATGTAATTATTCAAGTCCGAGGAGTTTAAATAAGAGCAGCAGCACCTGGTGGCTGGGCAATAGAGTGGGGAAGGAGAGGACAAGAGAGGTAACAGGGCAAGTAGGCACAGAATCAGCTCACTTAAATGGGCAACATTTTTGTTTCAGGAGCAGCCTGTGCACAGACGTGAGGAGAGAGACACAATACCTTAGTTCCACTGCCTCCTCCTATCACAGCTTAAAACCACATTGTGAAATTATTTTGGACACAGGTTATGGATTTCATAATTTTGAACAGCTACAATCCACAAAAACTGCCAGCTTTCAGCTTCATCTGTGTAATTTCATCACCTATGGAGGTCCAGGTACTTCAAAAAAACCAATCTGGTGCCAAGTCAAGCCTGCCTAAACAACACCACAATGCCCTTTCAATTTTAGATCAAGACAGCTGATATTATCTTACACCCCGAGCCAACAAATTAAATGATCCTGGTTTTAGGACCTCACCATATCCAGCCTCCCTAACATAAGACACAGGTGATCATTCTGGTTGTTGCCATTTCCCATTTCTGCGGGAACACTTGTTTAAGGTAATTTTTTAACAAAAATGCAGGTGGGGAATAACTCCCTTCACTGTGACCTCCTGTCCCCTTTCAATGCTGTATTTGTAACATATTAAGAATGGTTATAAGAATTTATACCAGCGGGTTTTGCCCTCTAGTGGAAGGTGAAACAAAACACAACATATAATTAGAAACGTAACATTCATAGATTGACCACGTAAACACGTGGACACTGACCACGTGTTTACTGGGTGGCTGAAGACACAGCAAATGAGTCACTGCATATTACTCCTTATCCTAAGGGATGAGAAGTGGAGAGGGGAAAGTCCAGGGAACTTACAGAGAAAATAGTCCAAGTTTAGCAGAGAAGAGAAAGAAATTCCCATGCTGTCAGTATGTTGTTTACAGAATGGGTCTAACTCTGGAATTTCACCACCTTTTACTGTGTCTGCAGTGCTGTGTTTTCTGCTACTGCAAGTATTTATGACAATAAATTAAACCATTTCTTTTTGGAAACATTAATACCTCAGACTTAAGTTGGATGGTACAGGAAATAATAGGCAAATATTGTTAGGAATTTTATCAGCATATACTGATTCAAATGTTAAATATTGATCATGAGAACAAAATCAAAATTAATCTTCCTTTGGCTATCAAAGAATGTTAATATTATAGACCGAAACAGAAGCATTAAAAAATTCTAACTGATGAATATTTGCTTTTGGAGTGAGAAAACCTCTGTTTGTATTAAAATAGCCCAGTATTGACATCTGATTATTCTGTTTACCAAAGAACAGCTGACACGATTTACCAAAAATTGCATTATCTTAGTTATCTTCAGACACCTTTTTCCTGACTTATTCACTTTTCTATTCAAATTTTGAGGTTTTAGCATGGTTTTCATTAGCAACGGCAAACTCCCATTTTCATTATAAAATAATGGCTTTACTGGTCATATGAACTGTTTGTCTGTTCATGTGAATGTCTTCAATGAACCAGGAAACTTGTAAAAAATATTTGATTGTAAAATCTTTTCTGCCTAAGTAAACACGTCAGCCCAGTTTAGTAAAAATTAAACAGAACTTTTGTTCTGTTTAAACCAGTCTCAGGGATGTGAAAAGGTGCTTTTGTTCAGGATGTCTCAAAGACAGAATGGAAGGTTGATTTTAGTTTTAGTTTTAGCTCTAGTTCATTCTCATAAGTGGGTAAAATGGTAAATTCTGTAAACCCCATAGGGTGGAGGGGCCGATATCAAACACTATTGACATTGCCTATTAACCTAAATTATGCTCCTATTATGGAGACAGAAAGGCATTTCTAGGTATTTAGAGTCTGACAGCTGATCAACATGAATTCTCTGCAGAGATTATACATTTTTCCAAAGAAGTCCTGACTCCCTGTCAAGTGTGCCTGAAACCAGTGACAGATATTTCACCCTGGTATTTCCCCTGAAGAGGAAACCATGACATAGCCTAAAGAAACAGCACCTAATGCCCATGTCTTAACCTCTTGCATCCCAAGCAAAATACACTGTACATCTCAGAGCGGGATAATCTCTCCTGGCAACAAGGTTTGATCATTTGCATCCAGAATATGAGTTAGAAAAAGAGGAAACGGAAGGGATGAATCTGGAAGGTTCCAAACAGTATCTTTTATGAAATTCCACAACTGATGCTTTTCTAACACCGGGCAGGGGCTCTCTTGAGGTACTGTAAATATCTTGTGCCAGCTGCTCTTCGAAAAGGCTTCAGTTAAGGCATAGGACACAATTTTCACCTTACAAAGCTCATTAGTTAGCCCTGTTACCCACTTACCTTGGATATGGAGATTTTTGTCTAACTTCAATGCTGTTTCAAAGAAGACAAAAATGTCAGCAATAACATTATTCACTTTGTACTGGCAAGAGAGAACTGCTTGTCAGGATGACAGATAGAGCCACTGGAAAAGTGTATTTCTCTCAGGTTAGCCTCCCTTCACTCAATCACTAAGAAAAAGATAAATACCCCATTACTTTAGTGTGGGTAAATACTAAAACTAATCTGAGCACGAGAGATGAAATAGATTATTCCTGTTTTAGAGAAGAAATAGTTTGAATGAAGAGTGATGGGAGCCTGTCCTAACTGGTCTGGAGAAAGCAAGACCCAACACGAGGTATGTCAGGGAACGGAAAAGCTGTAATATCTCCAGGGAAGTTGGACACACAGGCTCATCTGAGATGCACCTCCCATAGCACTTGCCAGCACTGAATTCTAATGACTCAGCTGAATTCTGCCTAGAATTAAAAGGATAAAAGCCTACAAAGACCTTGAATCACGCTATACCTGATGCTCACCTTATTATACTAGGAGTCATGTCTGTAAGGGCTATAAGGATTCTCATGAGCATCACACATGGCAGAAGACAAGTGGCTGAAAGGTTCAGGGTTTGGAGAGTCAGTGAGGGAGATGGATGGAGGACACAAAGGGGACTTAGTTGGAGGGATCAATTTAGTTGGATACAGAGGATGCAGGAGAGCAATCTTCTATGAAAAAAAAAAAGTAAACAGAAACAGATTAATGGGTGCAAAAAAAGAAGTTTGGGCAGAAAGCAAAGTGTGTGCCTTGCACCTTTTTATGTTTCATGGGTCTTGATGGTTAACCAGGAAAGGTACTCAACTTTCATGCCAATACAATTGATCTACACTAAGCATTTTCATCGGCATGAAATTGCACACACAAAAACCTGCAGTAGATGTCACATTAAACCAGTTATACTTTGACTGGGGTCCAGTGCATCTCCCTCCTGCAGCTCAACTGGTGCTCAAGTGACCGAAAAGGAAATCTCTGAAGGATCCTGTGCTGGGATGAAATGGTCATGTTTGGGAGATCTCATGAGACAGGAATAAAACCAATGTAAAAACAGAGTCTGGGAGGTACAAAAGAAGGCTGTATCTGCGTATGAGCAGGAGCACTCCAGGGTTTTTAACAAGACTCCAACAAGACTTTTGAGATGTTTAAGAGTTAAACCAGTGAAGGTGCATATGCAATATTTTTTGCTGCTCTGAGTTGTCAGTAGTTAATAGTGTTTCTGGTTAAGAAAACCCAACATGTATGCTCCTTTTGCACCTAAAGGATAAAATTATTTTTAAAAAGAGATTTTCAAAATATTTGGGAGAGTCAAGCAGGCATACCCAGGTTTTGGCACACATCTTGCACTTAGACTTCTTCAAGGCTGTTGACACAATACATCCTGGATTCTCACCCAGCTGGCTGGCTGTCTAGACCAGAAACTCCCCTGTGCTGTGCCTTTGAGCTCAAGAACCAGAAAATTTGTGACAAGAGCTGTGATTAGTTCCAGCAGAAGCTAATGCATCGCCCACCAAAAGAGTGAGCATGAGCAAACAGCGGATCCGAGCCCGGCAGCGGTGCAGCCACTTCACACCAGCCTTGCCTCCTGCCGTGCCTCTTCAAAGGCACCAGTCCTGCTCCTATTAATGACAAACCTTGGCAAACTGGTCACACAGGTTCACACCAAGTGTAGCTAATATCTCTTTAGTTCTGTATCTATTCTTATCTTTCTTCTTCCATTGCCCAAAGTAATTTATTTTTTAAATGACAAAGTGGTCTGTGTACATTCTTGCTAATAAATATTTGCAAGCACATGAATTCTCTAACATTCGCTATGAGTCATTTCATATAATTATGTAACAAAATGCTTAATCTTCCTCCAAAAAAAAATTGTGTTTCTCCAATTTCAAATTAAAATCTTCATAAAGCTGTCATATCAGCACTGCTCAAGGGTTATATCCCCTTCCAGTGTATTTCATGGGGTTTTTTTGAACAAAGTGGAACATACTTACAAAATTCCTGGAATGCTACTGAAATGTACTAAGAGGAAAAAAATTCTTTCTCATGATGGGAAAAATACAGTGTGCAGTAAAGGCAACTAAAAATGTGGGAATCTTAATCCTGTTGGATTGGAACCTCAAAAATATTACACTCTGCAAAAAAGCATTTGAGGGGTGGATATCCACTAGGTAAAAGTAATACCAGTTTTATAGGCCCTCAGGGGAAAAAAAGAGAAAAAAGGTGGCACCATATGTTAACATGAAAAAAAAAAGCCAAAATAAATTGGGATTTTTACTTGGTTTATAAATTTTATTGGCACATGAGTGTAAATCTATATACACTGTACCCCGAACACAGAAAGAAAGATATCTGTGAGCTGAACCACATCCTTTCCAGATGATCTTTACTAATTTAGATATTTTTTTCTGTTAATTAGTTTGGATTCTCTGCATGAGATCACCTACCTGTTAAAGGAAAAATTACTACTTATTTTTAAGGGAAATAGACTTTTCCACATAACAACATTTCTTAAAGAAATGAAAAGCAAACAAGCTGCTCTCTGGTGTGCAGAACACACAGTGTGCTCAACAGAGGGATGTGAAGCTGAAGGTCAGCAGTTACAGCTGGCTGCATCATTATGTCTCAAACCGAATGTCACCCACATAGTCACCAGTGCTCAGTGTCACACTGAGAGGTTTGGCAGGGCAGAGAGTTACTGCAGAGGTCTAAGAAAAATCAAAAGAGATAAATTAATAAAGCTGATGCCATCTGGAATCTCATCTACTCTCTACCCTCCTCGAAGATGCAGTCTGAAAGGGTCTGTCCTCTCAAGATGGGCTACGTGAAGGAGAGGCAGCAACGTTACCTAGAGAGGTTGTTGTTGGCAATGGAATTAGGAAGAAAGGAAAAGAATACTCAGAGAGGGGGAGAGAATAGAAATGTAAGAGCTGAACCTCCCAGCATGACTGGGAAAATTTTCAAAGAAAAATGGGGAAAATTGGTATCAATATGAGCACTTTTGCCCACAGCCACAGTCAATACCTGCTAAATTCTTATCTGAGGACAGATTAGCTCTGGCTCTTCCACAGAGAGCAGAATGCCTAGGTCCTAGTCTCCTAGTTTTAGTTCCTGGCTCTTATATCCCATGAAAGCAGTAAATTTACCCAGTTTGGGGAGAATATCGGTAGGAACAACTCCTCCTCTTTGGAAGTCATCCACTGTGCAGCCAAAAATGCTTTTACTGAGAGTAGGTGACAGGGGAAATGAGTCTTTGTCTTTACAGGCTAAAAAGCCCATGGTTAGAGACAACCAGTGCAATTTTCAAGCTGTTGTCTTGGCACCAAGCCCAGTTGCACAGTCAGTGCTGCAGCCCTCCTACAGGCACTAAAACCTCTCAGGAAAGTTTCACAGATGCTGTAAGATTGTGAACATCCTCACTTGGGCATCCAAGTCTCCTCCACCCGCAAGTGATATAATATCAGCACCATGAACCTACCCTGGGAGGCAGGAGCTGAAATCAAGAGCATATGCTGTCTTGTTCAGCACTTTAGTGTTTTCCATAGATCCACATATTATTGTACTATTAATTGTTCTATGAGAGCACCACGAGAATCATGTAGCCATTTCTCACACAAACAAAGCCAGTTTCTGTTAAGTGAATCCATCTGAATACAAGTCACTACTTCTTTTTTCAGAACAAAGATGTCTTAATAGAGATCTTCCAAAATAACAAGTATTTTACAGCAACTCGTACTATTACTTAGCTTAGGACAAAAATACCAATTTATCAGTACTATAAAGCATACAACATAATTCGTTTAAATAAAGGAAGCAAAACTGAACCTATTAATTGTGATATTAACTTTTCCATCTATCGAAGACAGTGCAGTATTTGTTCATTTTAATGTGTAGCTTTTATATAAAATAATTTTGCCTTCTGTTGTAACAACAACATTGGACTTACTACACTGTCAGTATTTCAGTAATATGTGCCACAAGTAATTTATAAAGTGTAAGTTGATTGGTTTCCACAGTTAGCTTCAAATGTCATAACGCTTCAAGCTCTGGCAATACCCCCAGGTTTGTATTTTCCTGAAAAGATGAAGTTTGGTGATTACATAATCCTTTCATCAGTAAAACTATAGCCAGCATAATCACTGTCCAGCCCTGATGAGCTGTCCAGGTCTGAGCTGCTCCTGCCTTTGCAGGAAGGCTCTGCCAAGGTGGGCTAGGGCAGAGGCTCTCTAGCAGCAGTTCCAGATAACTCTCCTGCTCTTTCTTCCAAGGAAAATGGCAGCACAGTGCCTTGGCATCAGAAGGTTTTCAGTAAGTTAAAGCATTAATAACTTACTATCAACTTGCCTGTAGTCACTGAACTCAAATATTCACTGTCAACCTCAAAAGCTCAAAGTCAAATTGTAAATAACTACTTTTATTAATTTTTTCTTATATTTTATATGAACTCTACATTCTATAGAAATCTCTTGATGCCACCCATATGTGTTGCTGGAACCCACTCACACCACAATTATTTTCCTCTGTACCGCTGAAGTACTCTTGAGAAATTCTTGGATTTTTCTACATCAAGTCAGAGCTATGGAGAGGAATGGAAGGTGCTAAAATTAAATTCTTAATTAAATTCTGTTTTAAAAGGAAGAAGAGATGGCTGCCATTGCTAAAATCTCTAATGTGAGTAGAGAGGCACAGGAGTAAGAGAAATTCAATTATTAAGGTATTTTATTCACATCGTGTCTGACAAGAAGACTATTGGCTTCATTTTACTTCCCTCCAGATGGAAGATTCGGAACATACTGGATAAGTTAACAACAAACTCCTACAGGGACATTTAGATTATGTATCATATTTAACGGTTTTTTCCCAATAATGCACACAAACAAAAATGCATGAGGAAAGGCTGTCACAGCCATTTATCTGGAGTTTCTCTGAGGTAATGCCTCATGCAGGTCAGCACAGTTCAAGATGTGTTTTTGCAAAGTGATCCTATGCCTTTGTGCAGAGGGCTGTGGGAGAAGACAGCACCTTTGCTGCCCCACGGGCTGCCCATCACATGTGGTAGGACTGTACCCTCAGTCCGTGGAGGGACAGGGATATAGACCTGGGAGAGGTATGGACCTGGGGGAGCTACACACTGCAAGGGAAACAGAAACACGCTGGGGCTCCTCTGCAGTCTCCCTTGGAGAGGGAGTTGTGAACCTTGCCCAGTCCTTGCTGTCATTTCTCTCCAAAGAGGATTCAGGTCTGGGCCCCAGATGAAGGAAGCACTTTCTAGTAGGTATGATCTAGACACCTGTTTGACAAGGAAGCACAGGATTTCAACCCTCTTTTATAGAGTGCTTCTTACAGACGTCATGAAAAGGTCCTCTCCTCAACATACAGGTTCTTAAATCACCAGAAAAAAATGGCCCTGTAGAAAGCCCAGCTGCCCATCTCAGCTTGAAGACTTTCCTTTAGGAGCCAGGTGCCCCTTGTGGAATCATCTAATTTTACAAAA
>VZTG01001359.1:316260-496728 GCA_013397845.1 Melanocharis versteri | reverse complement strand
AAAAAAACAACAAAAAAAGAGACCAGGAGAAAATAAGGATCCATGTTTATTCCTTCATCTTTAAGGAAACTAGCTGAAACTACAAAACCCTTCAGAGTGAGAGCTACTCACCTGCTCAATATTTTGATCACTGATTTCTTCAAGGTACTTTTTAAAAGGATTGGGTTGATAGGGCTCCTCCTTTTGCTGTGCACTCTTTCCTTTCACCAGCACAGGACGAATGACACCAGGTTTTGTCTTGACCCATAGCACACCCAGGAGAAAAGAGATGGAAGAAGAATCACATAAAATACCTTACAATTTACAGAATATTTGTTAGACAAGTCAATTCTGGTGGGGCTGTACTGACTGTATTTTAAAAAATTTTATTAATGATGAGTTTCGCCACCAAAATTATTCAGGTGTCACGCTGCCTGGACTACTTCTAATACAGATTGTGGACAAAAGTGGCAAGGGCTGCTTTTAGGCACAGAACTTCATCACTGGCATGTGTTTATTACTGACAAAAAATAGCTGCCGAGCTGTCAGACCATGGTTTGTGGGTTTTTCTCGCTGTTCAGCTGCAGCTTGATAAGTTCAAGTCACACTATATGCACAGCCACACATCAGCTTTCACACTGGGCTCCTCAAAACAGTAACTGTGAAACAAGGAAGGACAACCTGTGATGCTGTTAACCTACACCCAGGCAGAAGCATGTTAGGAAA
Source organism: Melanocharis versteri (assembly GCA_013397845.1). Lineage (NCBI taxonomy): Eukaryota > Metazoa > Chordata > Aves > Passeriformes > Melanocharitidae > Melanocharis > Melanocharis versteri. The sequence goes on along the minus strand of VZTG01001359.1, from coordinate 496,023 downwards.
AGTCTTTGGGGAATAATACCAGTGGCTGCGTGCTGGATTTTATAAAGTCATAGAGTCACTGAATCACGTAGGCTGGAAAAGACCCTTACAATTACTGAGTCCAGCCATAAACCTAATACTGCCAAGTTCACAACTAAACCATGTACCTGAGCACTCCATCACACATTTTTTAAATATCTGCAGAGTATTATGACCAATAAACAGAAATTTTAAGACAGAGTACCAAAAGTGGAGACATAATATCCATTTCAGGTACTGTAAATGACACAAAAATAGAATATAATTATTTAGATTGGAAAAGGTCTCTAAGACAATTGAGTCCCATCATTGACCTATCACTGCCAAGTCCACCAGTAAATTATATCACTAAGAGCCACATCTACATGTCTTTTACATACCTTCCGGGATGGTGATTCAACCACTTCCCTGGGCAGCCTGAACAAATTTTTCTTAATGTTCAGTATAAACCTTCCCTGACATGACTTGAGGCCATTTCCTCTTGTCCTATCACTACCTTGCTACAACCTCTTTTCAGACCTTTGTTTTCTCCTGGCTAAACAACCTCAGCTCCCTCAGGCCCTCCTCACAGAACTTGCTAAAGACCCTTTCACCAGCTCCGTTGCCCTTCCCTGGACTCGCTCCAGCCCCTCAATGTCTTTCTTGTAGTGATGAGCCCAGAACTGCACACAGCACTCGAGGTGTGCCCTCACCAGTGCCGAGTACAGGGGGACAATCCCTGCCCTGGTCCTGCTGGTCACTCTATTACTGATACAGGCCAGGATGCCACTGGGCTTCCTGGTCCCCTGGGCACACGCTGGCTCATGATCAGCCGCTGTTGACCAGCACCCCCAGGTCCTTTCCCATTGACAGCTTTCCAGCCACTCCTCCCCAAGCCTGTAGCTCTGCATGGGTTGTTGTGACCCAAGTGCAGGACTCAGCACTCGACTTTGTTGAACCTCATACAATTGGCCTCAGCCCATCAATGCAGCCTGTCCAGATCCCTCTGCATAGAACCTACCTACCCAGAAGATCAACACTCAGCTTGCAAACTGGCCAAGGGTGCATTAAATCCTCTCATACAGATCATCAATAAAGATATTCAGCAGAACGGGCTTCAATACTGAGCCTCGGGGAACACCTCTTGTGACCGGTCACCAGCCGGGTTTAATTCCATTCACCACCACCCTCTGAGCCTGCCCATCCAGCCAGGTGCTCACTCCAGCTCCCTCTGAGGCTCCCCCAGCTCGGGAAGCCCCTCTGTGCACACCACTGGAGCACTCCACTGCCAATCATGCCAGCGCCGCTCACCTCAGTGACAGAGTGACAGTTTCTTTAAGAGTTCAGTTGGAAAAGTACAATTTTAGAGAATCTGATCAGTGTGGATATGTGATACCCATCATTTCAGACAAACTGGATTATTTAATCGAGAAAATATTCCTTGGTTAGCAACCAGCCAACCAAATAATTTGACTATTAACGTCTCAATTTAGTATACCTGTGATTTTTTTTTAATTCTTACAGTAAAATCTGACAAGATGGATTGTGGCACAAACTCTAAATTGAGGCTAAGGGATAATTTTAAAATAGACGTGTTCAGTGAGCCAAAAAAAAGGAAGAAAAAGTATAATTTCTCACTGGAATTTTATAAGTAGTCAAGTCTTTGAAGGTCTGTGATTGAATTTAAACTTTTAAATGAGTCAGTTGTATTCTCCTCTGTTATGACTAACCCATAGAAAATAAGTGTTCTCTGTCACAAGTTATGTAGGTAACAACATGACTGCTGCTGAGCTCCTTCTGTGGTTGCAGCACAGAGGGGCAGCTCGCCCAGCTGGGACTGAGAAATAAGTGTTTTCACAGCTCCCCATCCTCAGTATCCAGCCGAGTATAAAAATGCAGAGAAGAAACTTGATTCACTATTCGATTTATTCATAAAATAAATATGTATACTTAATAACACCATGCTGTCTATTTATAAGAGCAATACACTTCATCACTCAGCCTGGAGAAAGAGAAGCTTACTATGAAAGTAAGCTTAAAATGAGATTGCTGGACGTCGTGTGTAAACTGAGTTATGGATCACCCCAAAAACAAGATCTGCAGGCATCCAGCAAGGACAAGGCAAGAGGGGTGTCCATTGGAGGGGAGGGTGCAGAAGGTGTTTCGTGCTCTGCTTCTGCCCTGGGAAAGGACAGAGCAGAGCCCAGAGCCTGAGGTGAAGGCAGCAGAGGCAGGCAGGAGCACAACACATCTGGGAAGAACAAGGCCCAGGGAGCAAAATATCTTCCCTTAGATTTGCGTTTTATCCTCTCCCTCCTCTCCACAGACTGGGGCCCTCTCATTTGTCTCATCAAATAAGAAAAATATTCAACTGAAAGCCAAAAATCAGCCGTGAAGTGATACTAATTTTTTTTAAAGAGTAGTAACTGTCAAGTTGCATCAAAAATTTTTCATTACAAAGATCAACCTTTTGAAAGATGCAGTGCTCATTTAATGAATTTATAGGTCGTGACTATATCTTTGTAGGATTCACCAAAAAATACTTATTTTTCTATGAATATTTCTGAAATGCATCTGTAAAATGTCTGGCTTTCAACAGAAAGGCAAATATAAAACTAAAAACAAAGGTACAGTTGTTATCAAGTCATCATTATGCAGACAAAGGACATGTGGCCTTCTAGCACTCCTCCACGCCATGTAACCATGCAATTAAAAGCCCATTGCAGTACCTGAAATCACTAAGGATAAGCTACTTCTCCTTTGGTACGAAACCTCTTCCAAAAGCATGCTGTAGAAATGCTTTTAAGGAAGCATTTTCTAAACAACACCGTGCATTCAAGTGCTGACTGAGTCATATGTTTATGTCTGACTCTGCTAACAGAGTGACAGATATCAGCCAGCAACCAGAATTCTAAACACTTTATTAGCACCCTGACAAGCTATATAAAATCTTTGATCCAAAACTAAGAACTTGAACTCTTTCTTTGATGGCAGATGTCACAGCTGACATGCTGAGAAACAATCTAAAACTAATTTTGCCAAGCAAACTGTTGGTCTTCCTACAACAACGTCAAAAAGTGGTGAAGGCTGTTATGATAGCACTGGGCTGCCATCGTATGTGTACAGAACTTTCAGCAAATTACACATGGCCAAGGCACAAGTTCCAGAGCTGAGCCATAATCAGTGATACTGACCCAGTGCCAGGGCGTTCTCTGGCACGGGTTTGGCTCAGGTCAGCAAATGCACAACCAGAAATAAGCTACAGGCTGGGCCAGGGTGCCTCTCTATCGGCAGTATGGACATGGCCACCCCCCTTCGGGAACAGAAGGGATTTTGCATGAAAACGAGCCTTGCATGATATCTGTCTGAAAAGTCAGAAGACTGAACATTGTCAGATGTATGGGCATTTTCACCTCTACTTTTCTGCACTGTTATTATGACACTGGTTGCTCCTGAGGCCTTGCCGCAACTGGTGGGTCAGGTCCCAGTGGCAAGCCCATTCCATCAGAGACTGAACAAGGAGCATTTGCTTGAAACCGAAAGAGGGTAGGTTTAGGTTAGGTATTAGGAAGAAATTATTTACTGTGAGAGTGGTGAGGCACTGGAACAGGCTGCCCAGAGAAGTTATGGATGCTCCAACCCTGGTAAGGTTGGATGAAGCTCTGAGCAACATAGTTTAGTGAAAGGTGTCCCTGTCAACGACAGCAGCAGGGTTGGATCTAGTCACAAACAGAGCTCCTCAGAGATCTGCTTGGGAATCTGGGCATTGAATTATGGATGCAGATCAGCTAGAAAAGAATGCCTGGTAAGGTGACAAAATTTGCTGGTAATACTGATTAGGAGAGTGAAAACAAAATATCAGTGCAAAGAGTCACAGAGAGATCTCACGATATTGAGTGAGTGAATGAATGATAAAAGGCAGGTGAAATATAATGGAATTCAGCATTAATACATTTCACAGTGAAAAACTAAACTACATCCTAAATTTGCTCATGCACCAATGAACTAATTAGCTGAGAAACTAGCTCTCACTACTCAGGAAATCCATCTTGGCTTTATTATGTACAGTTCTGGGTAAACATTGGCTTGCTGCTCAATACAAGTAAGAAGAACTAAAGTACTATAAATCATTAAGAAAGGAATGGAAATAGCAATAAAGAACCTTATCACATCCTCGTGTAAATAGAAAATTCTGTATTCAGAGCTATACAAGAGCAGTTTATGGTTTTAGTCTCCCAATCTCAAAAAGAAAACCTGAAAAATATATAGAAAAGGGCAAGAAGGATCATCAGTGATACAGGACAGTATGCATACTTTTCAAAGAGTGACCAAGCAATTTTTAATTTTTAACATGAAACAGAGATGACTGGTAGTGTATTATTGTTAATACCTAGAAAATAATTTATGTTATTTAGAAAGTGAAGAAAGAAAAATTAATTGCTGTTTCAGTACAAGAACTGAGGTCAAATCATAGTTTAAAAAAAAAGAAATAAAGTACTATTTTGCACCACGCATAATTAAAAAGTAAAGCCTATTGCTAGAGAATGTTATAAAGAACAAAATATAACAAAATTTAAAAAGTAACTGGAAAAAATCATGAAAGAAGACCTAGTCTAAGATTTCTAGGCAGAAGAAATTGATTCAGGGAGTTCCTAAGATTCCATTAGCTGAAATACAAGAAAAAAATTCTCATCTACATCTCCTTTTTTCCTAAGCATTCGTTAGTGGTCACTGTCACTTGGGCAAGCTCCATGATTTCTCTTCTGACTCTTCTTCAGAAAGTTTGGCTCCAACAAGATGAAAATGTGATCAGAGCTAAAATGAACATCTGATATCTAATGTCCCTTTCTTACTCGATCTTACCCTTGCTTTTCACTAGTTAAAGCAGCTTTGATGTAAAACAGAGTGTAAGAAGGAAATAGGCACTAGAATCTTCTCGCATTTAAACAAAGTTGTAGAAGTGGAATATGAAAAGAGTCCAAGAACCAGCAGCAGACTCTACTCCTGTCATACACCTCAAGATTCAGCACGACTCTGTAGTTTGACACTTGGCCCATGGGTTTACAAGTCGTGTCAGGATTTATAGCTACTTAAAACAGGTATGTATTCAGCGTAGAAGAAAAATAATACAGCTCTGTAAAAGCAATGCAGCTTTGTAAAAAGATATTAGCGGATTTTTTTCAGAGGACTAAGAAAGCAAATAATAAATAATAAAATTTTGTGCTTGTGCAAATTTTGAAAAACAGTGTATCACAGCTGTGCTATACATACCAGCTGACTCTCAGTTACTATAGGCACCGATTTGTAAAGGTTGGCCTGCAAGAAAGATGAATATATACAGTATTACATGCAATATCTTTGTGATTATAACGATGACAGAAAAAAAATCCAGGTACAGAACTAGGCTTAGCTTAGCTACAGAAGCTTTTCCCACTGATGCAGTGATATGAGAGAATATAAAACATTCTCATTTCCAGTTTATTTCTAGATATAATCAAATGCCTGTTAAGATTTTAGGGATTCTTTTTTCCAAGTGCAACAAAATTTCCCTTTTTCATCTTGATCTAATCTTGAAATTTAAATCTTATTTTTCTGAGCCTGCCATTGCCTGTTAATTTGCAGCATCAATTTTATTAACCTTATGAATAGTACTGGGTTGAGTACCTTCTCAACCTTTTCTAATTTTACAGTAGGAGAACCAGAACAATCCTACTTTAGCATACATTCATTTTTCAGTTAATCATAAGAAATTCCTATCTAGAGGATTATTGTATTATTATTAAAAATCAGCGGTATCATCCCTAAAGCTAACAGAGATGCATTATTATTAAATGGTGAATGGAATCATGTCAAAGACCATACCGTTTTGAAAGTTGTTAAATTACAACTGTAGTACTTAGTTGTCAGTTGGTGTAAAATGAAGTTAGTTTTCATACTTTTTATACACTCCCTTGCTGTTTGTACAATTATGTACATCCTTAAAAGGTTCTGAAGTCCATGAGAAGATAAAAGGTAGCTGAGGCCAAGGTAAATCTATACATTTTAATTGTTAAATAGCAGGCTATTTCAACATACTTGTACAATCTATTACTCTGTATAACCTATTGAAGCAATCAGTAATATTACCATGCATGCATACATATACCTTTATATGTGGTGGTTATAAATAATACTCATAAACAAATTTAAGCTCCTCTTTTAACCAAAAATGCCCTTAAAGCAACATTTTTACAAGCATGTCAATATTAGATACTGTAAACACAAAAAGAAGACAACTCTATGGAAAACCACCTCTGTGTGCCCCTTCCCTAAGAGCCAGAGGACAAACCACCACCTAGATTACTAACTGGGGCAGAAACAGCCTTTTAATATCCTACTAAGGAAGCAGAGCAAGAGAGGAGAAAAGAGCTGTGATGCACCTATGCTATTATAGACCTAATGTATCCGTCAGGAGACTGCTGCAGAGTACAGCAATGGCAGAGTACAGGAGAGCCTGGAACCCTCAAGTTCAGGCACCACAGCCCAGTCTGGGGACCCCAGTCTGTCTCCTGACACACAAAAAACTTAATACACCTGTGCAATTTATAGGAAAGACTAGCCTACCAATAATCCTCTGGGTTATTCCCAAATGTATTTTTAAATATTGATTTGTTTCATTCATCTAGAAAGTTCTGGTGGAGACTGGAAAAAAAAAAAGTGTTTGTGAGGGTGATTTTCCATGCCAGCAAAAAGAATCTGATTGTATCCCTAGGCATCCCTAAGCTGGATGACTGAATTTATGGTATATATCAGCCCCAGTTTTGGGAGCTGAAGATCTGCACTGGAGTGTTATTAAATACACTCTGTTCTCAAAGACTACCTCTGAAGTACACTCTTTTATTTCATTAGAAAGCTCTCTTCTGATATTCTTCCTAATTAGTATGAGCCAGCACAATCTGTCAAGCAAAAATCACAGTATGCAATAAAATATGCATACTGCCACATTCAGGAAGCAAAATTGAATTGATCAGTCAAGCATTGTGCTGGCATAAAACTGGGAGACCTCTATTTCTTTGCCAGCACTGCTTTGATTTGAGGTTCAATAGAAATGCTGAATGATGAATAGTAAACTGAGATTTCTCACCACATGACTAGATGAGCTGCAAGTAAAATGTGGAACCTGCAGTAACTGTGTATGCTAGAGAGAATTAAAATGCTAATTTGGTTTAATTTTTCAATAATTGAACAAATTACTCAATATAGATATTTTCATCATATGTTGGAACGTGTGTGTATGTGACAAAACAGCTTCTATTCATCTAAACTGTGGGTTTTCAGCCAGCTCTGTACATTGGAAAGAAAAGTTTGGATCAACTCTGAACTCTGAAGGATAAGCAAGAACTAAAGGACTTCTAGCAAAGCAAGTCCCCTACAGTTCAGGCTGAGTCCAAAGAAATGCACCCTTCAGCACCCATAACAGCCTGTTTACCAAACAGCTGAACTCTTGCCCCAGGCTTGAAGAAAACAACAACAAAGAAGTGTGTGAGGAAATTAATTTTAACATCATATTCACACAGGTAAAATTATCAACAGACACAGCAGCAAAGAGATTCCAGCCATGATGGATTTACTACAGTGGGAAGACACCTCAAGTCTCAAATGCCAGCACTGTAATATATGTGCTTGTCCATGTTGGTCAACACCTGACATCACAAGTAGATACTTGTTCAGACTCACCCAAGATTGTTTAGGAGCAGACAAAGTAAGCATTTCTGCATGCAAAATACAGATTGTGAAGTACTTACATATCTGGTTTCACGCCCAGCTGCTCTCTGCAGTGTTGTTGATGTCTTGTAAAAAAAACAAATAGATATATAATCAGTATATTGAGTTACTCTGAACAGTAACTCCAAGAGATTTTCAACATTCTGAGAATTTATTAATTGCTCAAATTCAGGAAAACTTAAGTTTTCCAGAAAGATTCATACCATACATGAGACTAAAACACATTTAAGTTTTGCTTGTACATTTACTGTAGAAAATGCTACTTAATTTTACTGCTCAAAAACATTGATCCTGCTCTATTGAGCATGGCATTTAATATGAGAACTCTCATAACAAAATGCTTATTAAGCTGTAGGTGTCGTTGCCCCATGAAATTTAAGTTACATTTGCTCACAAAATACCCTAAAATATTACCTCTCCATGTTCTCATTTGCAAGAGCTTGCTTTAATTTGACTAATCCATAACAACTGTAAGGCATTTACTTATCAGCTCTTTTTTCTTTCATGTCTATGACCTTCTTTTACCCTGTTAAGCACTTTCTGACCTCATCCTGATATCCTCACCACTTTAGCTTGGTCCCTATGCTACATCCTGTTAAGCTCACCTTTTGCCCCCCTTTATTTGATTTCATGGCTGCTAAAAGACACCTTCCATTCTCAATTGCCCAAGGAAGTGGTTTTCAGATACTATAACTCAGCTTAGTTAGCAGCATTTTAACCACTCCAGATTCTTCAGGCATTGGAAACCACTCTCAATAACAGTGTCTGCCCATCCTTCGGCTGCTATCACATTTCTGTCTTTCAGCCCCTTGGAGTCCAATTCACCACTGCATGCTGATTGACAGAAGTAATTTCAAAAACAAACATTAAATTTGAATTGTATATTCAATATAGCCACTCAGAAATGCTGGACCTCTGCCCTGTACTTGCATGGTGGACTGGACATTCAGCAGGATATTTTGAATGGACTAAGTTTTCGATGTGTTCATCTGCCAGAAATTCCTTTCCTCGCATTTTTAGTTGGACTTCTGCCATTTTCACTTTCCTATATCTACCATGAGCAACCGAAATTTACCTGGAGCAAACTGAATACAAGACCTTCTTCCTTTGGTTAGCCATCCTTCTGAACCCAGAAGGCACATCAGTATAAGTTAATGAAAAGAGAAGTTTAGAAATAGAAAATTAACCCTGCGTCTCACTACCTATTTCTCAGTTATCCAGGAGAAAGAGATGTTGCAGACATCCTCCTTCTGGGAGTGGTGAGACTTAAAATTAAATCAGAACTTCAGAGGAACTCTAATTATTAATTACTACTCCCATTATTTGAAAATAAATAATGAACTTGAAAAAAACCCTGTGTTCTGAAAGATGCTTCCAGCCATTGAAGCTAGAAACATTGGATGCTTTGTAGTAAGGACACATGGATGGGATGAAATTTGGGAGAAGGCCAGAGACCCTGCCATATGGCAAGCAGGGTATGAGAGATTTTTAGCCCCTGAAGCCTTAATACACTGTTTCCTCTTTCATAATGTTTCTCCTTCTGACTTCAGGAAAGCATCCTGCAGCAAGGGCTGCACTGACTCCAGGGCTACAGTTCTGTCCTTCCATGCTTTTTTAACCACCAAACAGTTTCTATGTTGCATTTCCCAGCTGCAGCTTTGTGCTGCCATTGGATTTACCATTCCAGCAGTCTTTACTGCCTACTGACTTTGCTTGCCTCGATATCTACCTGAAAAGAGCCCTTGCTGTGGAGGTGGACTTATTCACCTACCTTGCCAACATCAGACTCCGTGCTCATCTGCAGAAAACTTGGAGAAGACTCACACCGGCGCTAGAAAATTATTTTCAACAGAGAATGGACTTATTAATGACAAGAGACAAAAGAGAAGGAAGAGAATACGTCCATTCCACATGCTGATGGGTTACCATAGTCAAGGGGTCCTGCAGGACTTGATCAATGACAGCACACAGCTCTTCTGTTTGTTGTCTGAGCTGGGCAGGGGAGCACATCTGAAAAGGGAGGATGGATCACTCACTTAACCTTTGCTTTTTGCTTTCAAATATAGACCTGAAAGAAAAATAACGGCACTACCTCTGAATGAGTGTCCAAAGCAGTGCCTTCAGTCACACCAACAGGCTTGGCTGGTTCTTCTAATGCCTGCAATTCAAGAGATATTGGTGTGATACCGAGCTGAAAATTTAAAGAACCAAGCAAACATACACTTTTTGCAATACTCCGTTTCCAAAGGTGGCACTTTCTCTTTTGCCATGGAAAGATGGAAAAAAAAGAAATTACAGGCCTGTTGATGTTCTTCAGGTTACCAAAACCTGATTCAGAATGTAGATACAGGTTTACAGAGAAGAGAGTATCCAAGGAGTATACAAGCAGGGTGAATAACCTCAACTTTTGAAAATCAGAAACTACAATTTGAATTGTCTTCTCCTTCAGCAAAGCCCCCTCCTTCACAGTAAATGTGGCACGGTGAGTGTGCGCTGTGTGCCACAGAGGAGTTGGGGGCTGCGTGCCACCAGAGAGCCAGCAGGTGTGAGCCGGTGGACAAGGCAGGGACCCAAACACACAGGAGGCCCTTTCTTTTCCTTCAGTAGATGCCTTCTGCAAAAAGCGTCTCCAGTTTAAAGAGGATGTTTATTTCACCTTGCAACAGAAATACTGTTTGACAGTCTTGGATTTTAGCCTGAAATCAGAAATCTGTGAAGCAAAATACGTTCTATACTACACTTGTGACCTCACACTGAGCAGATTATGCAATGTCTCCAAAACAAAACACAAGCTTCCTGTGTTTGGCTATACCGCCCACTTTCCTATGCCAGTACTTGGAGCAGGTTTGAGAACAGCAGAAATCAGTTTGCCAATCCCTTCACTTTATAAGGGTCACAAAACACCCTCAAAGGCCAAAATCCACTGCTCAGTTCCCTTTTCATCTTCATCCAGCATCTGTGAAGCACATTCTCCCTGCCATCACCCATTTTTGCTTTGAAGTGATTTTCAAATAGACACCGTGCTGAGACCAAAAATTACTCTGGAAGCCTGCTGATGTGTGAAGCTGGACTACAGGGAAGGGAACTGCAGGGTTTGTGGAGGCTTTTTTTTGTTTAACACATTATGTGTTTGTAAGGTTTCATTTTGTTAATTTTTTTTTAAAGTATAAGAGAAAAAACAGCATTCCAGTAAAGCCCTTTTTCATGCATGTGGGATTCTGCAGGAAAGGACTGGTCCCAGTGAGGTGGGTATGAGGGCTACCAAATACAGGAGACATATGTGGAGCTGTGACAGATATGTCAGAATCTTTAAAAAAATAAAAAAGAAATGAAGCATACTTATTTCTGAGTTTTACTTTGCTGAGTACATTTCTTGTTCAGCTACTGGCAGCATACATGTGTTTACACCTAAGCAAAAAGTTAATGACAATCTACTTTTAATATTATTCTAATACCATCCACAAATGATCTTGCATAAATGCACATTTATGGAACACCATGTCTTCTACTAAAACTAAAAGTAGCTGCTTTCCAAACATTTCTTCCTTCCTCTCCATCTCTTGACAAATGCGTTGGCCTTCGAGTAGTAGTAGTTCAAAAGGTAAAAAGTAAAAGTGATTCATTTCGATATAGAGAAATTAATGTAATCTTATCCCAAGACAGACCATGAAAAGATAAATAGTCTTTCTCATCTCTGCAGTCTCATCATTGTTACCCAGCTAGAGTTTCAAAAAGACAGACAGACAGAGCTGTCGAACAGGAGGGCTCAGCCAAGAGCTCAGCACTGCACTCAAGTACAGTGGCCCTGGTTCAACTTCAGTCAAGTCTACATCCTTCTGGTAAACTTAAAATGAAGCAATAAAATTAAGTAGAAGAGTCATTTCAGTACCTATTAGGGTCAGGATTGACAAAGCAGCCTGATGTAGAGGGATGATGAGTTTGAATATGAGTTAGGGAAAAGGAAAACTTTTAATCAATCTTGGGTTTGGAACGGGGAAATATCTAAGCTTCTCAAAATCCCCAAGAAACCAGTAGGATAATAAACATTATAAAGGAATTGTTAAGAAAGAAAACTACATGTTTCTGTTTTCATATTCACTTCACCAGAATAGTGGGTGAACAAAATCAAGGGTAAGAAACAACTACTCAGAAGACTTGGGGGAATCTTTCCAGAGGAATTACAGCTACATCCAAAAGTCTCTGCTCAGAAGCAAGACTGGCTAATTTAAGAATCTATCAGTTTCAGAAACTGAGTTCCCAAATATCTTTCCATTTTGGAGCCTTCAGTGACTAAGGAATTCAGGTGAGCACAGCACCAAGGTCTGTGCTCTCTACAGTCCCTCTGAGATACAGCCATCATGCAGGAGCCACGCTAGAAAAAGCTGCGCTGTTCTCCCTTTCTGTACCTTTGGGAAAAGAAAATTTTAATCTCTAAACCAATTAATCTAATTTCATTTCACTCTTTCTCTTTTTTTTTTCTTTCTTTTTTCTTTTTCCTATTTTTCATTTTTTCTTATTTGAACAGCTGAGTCCTCCAAAGAAAGAGTAGGAACAGGAAACTATACTTTCTATAACTATCCCTATCACCTCTACAAAAATAAATGGTTCTGTTTAATCTGTTGTTAGCTTTTCAAAACAAAATCTCAATTTTTTTTCCAGCATGCCTCCTTTTCTATTTTCAGATTTCCATATAGAAAAAAAATTGAGATAAAAATGTACAACTATTTTTTTTTAAATTACTGGTGTTATCATGCAAAAATGTTATGATTAATTTAAAGCAGTAGTGCTATCTACATGCTGCTGATTAGCGCTATCAACAGTATTCAAGATTCTCTTCCTATGCTGAAGGTCTAACAATATTAGAAGTGGAACATTCTTATTTAGACATTCAAACTTTTGATTATATATGAAACAACAGTGGTACCACAATTTAAAAGAAGGTTGTAATTTAGATAACGAAAATGTAAAGCAATTAAAATGAAATAACCAGTTGCTGTACCACTAGTTTTTTTCCTTGAAAAGGGCAACTTTGGGGGTGTGATGCATTTGTGCTATTGACATCACTGATGACTACAACCCTTCCCTCCTCCTTCTTCCTTTTTGATTGCTAAAACTGTATCAGAGATGAAAGGATGCTGGTAAATGATCCAAACACAATCTCCAGTATTTTGTTAGAAGACTGAAATGTGTGGGCAACATAATAGGAAATATAGAACATTATTCCATCCACCAATGGACCATATCAATACAAAGAGAAAAAAATAATTTTGCGACCTAGATTTGACATACCTTTCTTCTTACTGCATATTTTTCCCATCATTATCTTTCCCTAAGCCCTCAGAACATGCAAAAAAATCCCACTGTATAATGGACCTTCGCATACCATTAATTTCTTTAACTTCTTTCTTGAAGATTCTGGGAGTTTATAATGAAAATTTTACTGAAATTATACTGACTATTTTCTGTCCTATAAAATAGTTAATACTAAAAACTGCAGGGCCCATGAAAAATGAGAGAGCTCTTAGACTGCTCCTACATTGGTGCATTTGATTATTATTATTACAGACAAACTAAGTCTTCTATTTAGTCCTACAACTGCAGAAATTTTTGCCTTTCTTTCTTACCATGAGGTATTTACCTCTAGCCTTGAGAAACACTTTGATGTGAACACATAATCTGGATGCAAGAAATTCACCGAGTAGAGTGCACACCAGAAGTATTTGGGGAAAATTGAAATGTATTCTTATCAAAATATTCTCAACAAAGTCTTCTCAGAAATGCTTTCCAGGTCCAGAAAGTTTTGACATGCCTGATAATAGCCAATTGTCCAGCAGTTAAGTCAATCATCTGCGAGTGAGAAGAACTGGCTTCCAGGTTCCTGCTGTATGATTTCAAGGAGCAACCTGTATCTGCATTTGCTGTGATCAGTTCCTAGAGCAATGGATTTTTGATAATACAATAAGAGTTTCCTAAAGGCCAGAACTCAAAGCTGGGTCTTCAATGTAGCTGAATGCTGCTATATTTCCTCAGTTGCATTTCTTCCTTTCCATTAAAAAAAAAAAAATTAAAAAATTAAATTAAATTAAATTTTTAAAAAAAAGAAAGAAAAAAAACACACCAAAAAAACCATACCCAAAACCCAACATACCCTCTTTTTCCTTCTGCATGCTGAGGAAAATACCTTTTTCTCTTTTTTGCTTCCACAAAGAGAATATGCTGCATTGCCTACAGTCTATTTTTTGTAGGCAATGGGATGCAGTTACCAGGTCTTCGGAGTTTTGCAAGAAATGTAGTGAAATATGGAAAGACTGTTCTACTTTTTCTACATTAATTTAGAATTGAAATTATTGTTGTCTGCTTGTAATTAGTTGATGAAAGCAATCCAGACAAGTCAACATTTGCACCTCTTCCACTCATAGCCAGTTATACCTTGTGTTTTTCAGAAGACTTGGTAAGTGTGGGATAAGCCTCAGCTTATCAGTGAAGCAGGTGTGCTTCATGACACGTTCCATCATCCTGGGTTGCAACGTGCGCCACACTTCATCCCCAGCTCAGGTTGAGGGAAGTCTGAGCAGAGTATTTGCAGCACGAAGTCTGTATGCCCATGTTTCCTTTCCACCAAAACGATGCTCAGAGAAAGGAAATTCACCCCAATCAGCCTGTAGAGGGGATGTGTAGCTGGACAAACAGAGAAAACCCAGATTCCCCTGCATAGACCTTGCTGTAAACCAAAGACCACTGAATTGTTGAAAGAAGACTTCTTTTGGTTTATAAATCCAAGGCCTACAACAGTTTTTGGGTTACATCTCAAATTTTATATAATCCTGAAGATGAAGTTGGATCTGTTTTACGAGACTGTCTATTTTCAAGGCCCTTGGAAGAACGAAGGAGCTCATAGGCTGCTCCTGCATTGGCACATTTAGTTATTATTACAGACAAACAAAGTCCTTTATCACTCTACAACTGCATAAATTATTGCTTTTCTTTCTTAACATGAGGTATTTAAAGTTATTAATTTTTCTGTAGCTCCTGGAAATAAACTCTTCATCTATCCATTTTGACTGAAAGACGTTGTAGCAGATATTTGATAAATACAAAATCTAAATAATAGACACATTACTTTTTAAATAATACCCAATTTGGTATGGAATTTTGAATTAGACTGCGATCACATCTGTATAATTGTAGAACTTACACAAGAGTGAGTGTCTGCAGAAGGGTGAGTCACTGTCTCAGCGTTAATAAGGCCAGAAGGAATGACAGTGCTCACCTAGTCTGATTTCTTTAAACCACAGGACTACCTGGAATTAACAAATGCGGAGCCAGAAAAATGTCCTGTCTTGACTTTTCAATTTTTGTGATAAAGAGCCTATTTCAGTCTCCTATTTCAGCAATTTTTTCCAATGGTTAATTAATTCCTTCTGTCAAATTTTTGCCTTATGCCTATATTAAACTTGTTCAGCTTTCTCTTCTGGCCAGTGGATCCTATAATGAGCTGGGCTGGAGAGTGCCGTATCACAGTGTGGGACCTTCCTCATAGCTCTGGATTTGTGTGGCTGTGATGGCACTGCTGGACTGACCCTGGTTATCATCAACTCATTATCTGCACTTCTGCCATCCTTGCTCAGGCACTGTGGAGCTTGCTGGCAAGGACACTGTCCTGCCATCCTTGCTGCCATCTCAGCTCCTGACACGCCTTTCCTGTGGAGCAAGCCACTCTTGCTGCTCCCTGACAGAGCCTGACCATGCTGGGAATAAGTCCCTTAAAAACAAGTTTTGGTCTTCTGGCTATGAAGGAAGTTACAGCCCCATCTTCCAAGAGATATCCTGGGTAGGGCTTTTTCTGAGCACAGAGCAGGTGATGTGAGAAACATCAGGTTCATACAAACTCAAACAGCTGGGAAATTTGCCAGTGAGGAGATTTGATGAGGTTAAGCCACTTCTGGGTGACTCAAAGTATACGCATATATAGTGAATCAGCCTTTTCTTCTCTACTAATGGGCACATATTTGAACAACTCTCTTTGAGTAAGAGTACTGGAGGATAAGAAGAACATGTTCCAGAAAAAACATTAAGGTGATGACAGCCTAATGGTTTCATAAGCAGAAGCTGAAAAATGCAGGTTTAAATTAAAGCATCTACACGAATGTAAAAGAAAACTTAAGAAAGTTAGACATTAAGAGACAATTTAGAGGCAGAAAATCGTTGCAACTTACATAGCACATGAGTGGCAGTTTTCTGTCATGGGATCTAATTAATAGTTCAAATTAATTGTTACTAAGATCACCCACAATGCAATTCTGACTAATTTTGTTTCTCATGACCACTTTAAGTAATCTAATTACTCACACAGTGGGAAAAAGTTGACTTCTGACAATGTGCATTTCTAATTTAATCACGTAGCAAAACACTTTTTGAGCACCTTAGGCTAAAAACATATCTAAAATTATGTTGTATTTCTAATCATCTAATCATTATTTTAATGTTAATAAAACATCACTTATGCAGTTAAAATCTTATTGTCTTAAATTTCTCTCTTTTTAATGCTGTGCATAAAATGCTGTGCATAAAGTGGGAACATAATTACTGTCATTGAGCAAGAATGTATCATGAGTTCCCCACCCAACACTTCTGAGGAGAATACTTGGATGTTAAGGCTTGGTACAATCAGCTAACACAACAGGACTGGTTTAGGAGCACTACAATTAGCTGCTGCTGCAGATCAATAGGAGATTGTTAACCATAATTCCCAAGATGGGAGAAAGCACGTACTCAGGCAATGCTGAAACATATGCTTACAATGTTAATTAGTCGAGAGTCTCTCCTGAAGGCAAATCCTATAGCAGAGAATTGATTTCTTATTAGTACTACATGACCGCTTTCACTACTGAAGGATACACCAAGGCTATGATTTTCAGTAAATCAGTGGATAACCAAAAGTCTATCTAAACACAGATACCTTTTGAGTCATTACTTTTTCTACAGATGCTGGCGTTAGATTGTACAATTCAGTTTTGTGTATTGGGGATAAGTAACATGCAGGTTGTGAGTCAATGCCCCGGAGAGCACCAGCAAGACCATCCAAAGAAATCCATTTTCTCATGAAAAAATGCAACCAGACAGCTGACATAAACCCACTAGCTCACATCAGGAGTGTGATCTTAGAGTGCATAGCCTGCTCAATGTCACCTACCTGGCTTGGGTTGCAGAGTGGTGCAGTCTTAGAGTGCACAAACAGTGCCCTTCAAGTGAAGTCAACCATGAAGTGGTACTTCAGGAGTCCACCAAATTCTTCCACCCGCTAACAGGCTTTCTGCTCAAACAAAACCCTCCCAAAATACATTCTGTAGGGGTGTAGAATCTCCCGCATCAGCTATTTTCCTTTACAGAGCCGTTTCTATCGCACCACATTTCAAGATAAAGCAAACATAACCTTCATTAGTGCATTCAAGATTTAAGTAAGGGAAGGATCAGGTTTTATGCAAAGGATTTAAAAAATTGTTCAAGATTAAAAGAACATCGGAAAAGAAAGGAATGTCTCCTTTTTTTCTGAAAAAGAATCTGATTTATAGCAGTTAACTGATAATTACTAGATCACAATCAGTAATATTTCAAGGAAAAAATTATCATCTTCAAATTTTGTACACAGTTAAGTTCACTCTAACCAGTAACTTTAGGCTTTGTGAACTACTAGTGGAAGCAACTGAGCTGTATATGTGAATAAATATTTAGATGTGTAGTCAGGAATGCTTAAAGAAATTAATCAGAGGATAAGTTCCTCAGCTAGGCCCTGAACAGAAAGCTTTTCTGATAAAGCTACAAATGTTAGAATGATTAAGCATGTCTTTAAACATGCAGGACACCTAGCTCATCAGAGAAAATTTTTGTTAAACTTAACTATTTCTTTGAGCAAAAATAATTTAGGAAAAATATTTTAAAAATAAATACCCATGAGTATTTTGAACCCTTCATGCAAAGATTAAATTTTCAATTGACTTTCAAAGTTGAGTTATCTAAGTAAGGACTGTACAGCCCAGCCTTTGTTGACTGTGACTTTGGTAGTGAATCAATGCACTGAAGTCTGGCGTTTGAATCTATCTGCCTGTCCTACAGAGAATGATTGTTACCTCAAACTACATATTGGGAAGGGCCCACCGGCCAGCTCTTAAAGTGCTCAGGGGGAATGGAAGTTAACAGAGGTCAGAATGGCCAGGATGATTCTCACAGTTTAACAGCTGGTCAAAATTGCATATTTTGGGAGGTTAAATATATGGGTATAAGCACAGCTGTCTAATAATCATTAACTGACCAAGGTCTACTGATTGTCAGGTCCCAGAAGAGTAGAGCTCCAGACACTTTCCAATAACAATACAGATTTTGGGGTGTTGCCATAAAAGGCAATTCCCTTAGGACACTGGGATTTTTTTCCTTTTTTATAGTAAATTGATTTTCATAAATTCAGATTAATGAAGTCTTTGATCTTCAGTGAAAGTGGTTGACCCTGAAAAATGGCTGGAATTATAATCCTGAGTAGTTAGTTCCTAGAATTTACATTCTGCAGTATCCCCCAACAGAAATGTCAGAATTTGTACATGAAGTTGAATGGTCTCAAATATACAATGCAACGCCCATGTCTTTGAGCAAACACTAACCTTCTGTTCCATAAGCAATGTGTTTGTAGGGATTGCTGCAAATGCCTTGTAGCTTGTCTTGATCTTGTACTGCTAAAAGGGTAAACCAGAAAGCAGGAAGAGAAGTAAAACAGGGTAGAAGAGGGAGAGAGAGGGAAGAGAGGGGAAAGGTACGACAGAATGAAAGACAATTCCAATCATCTTGCAGACACGTTGCAACAAAACAATGCTTACGTATTTCCTAGAAAAACTACTTCTAAAAGAAAATCCAGTGTTTGTATTAAGATTTTAAAGTCATGTAATGTACATGTTTTGTTCTTAGGAATGAGTTAGGACGAAGCAAATTCCCTCCACCTTATAGCTTTCAAAGTAATGAATAATTACTTCCCTTAAATGAATATCAGGAGAGGCTGTAAGTTTTTTCCAAGTTTTCTTGTGATTTGGTATGAAAATGCACAGCTACTTCTGTCAGTACATCCACCTTAACAACTGTTGCTGACTGGTGTGATCCTGAGCCATGAAATCAGAGGGATTTCTGTGACTGGCTCTCATGAGACTGATTATCATCCTTAAATGCTGAATTGCTCATGTGAGTGGATAGATCATTTAAATCTTGATGCAGCTTTTCACCTCCTGAATAAATAACTCTATCACCCGAATAAAATAAGTATAGGAACTTTCACACTCTAACAAAACTCACAGAACTGGCAATCTAAACCATACGAAATTTATGGCTTTGGATATGAAAATTCTAAGATCAACCTTAAAAACTATTATTCTCAAATAATTTGCATTTTAGACTATATTATTTTTCCCAGTTATTTTTAACTCTTTACAAACCATATTTTTTACATTTTCTTTGCAAATATAGAGGCTGAATTCAGTAATTTTTGAAAGATTGATGAGATTCGTCTATACTTATATGAGTTCAAGAGCTAGGAGTCTTAATCACATGACTTCTAGAAATTATTTATTATTATTATTATTATTATATTTGCTACATTGCTCCCTTTTAGGCAACAGTCTAGCAAAAAAGTCATAAATTCACACAAGAACAGACTTTTAAGTTAATGATTGATTATTTCTGTCATAGTCAGCCAGAAATAAAGTTATTTGTTAATCATGTCAGGTTTTTTAATGTACCATTACCTGCAACAGTAAATGCTGGTGATTATGAGACAACAGTCTGAAACAGCATGTTGCACTTTGGGTCATTCTATCTCTTTATTTTCTTTATATCTACTAAAGGTCTCAATGACAGCAGAGTGGGCAAAATTTTAACTCAGATAAGAAATTTATCCGCCCACCTGTCTTGAAATAGTGTAGGACACAACCTTTTAATTCTTTCTATACATAATGTTTGCTTTTGACTTCACTCGTTCTTAGTTGGAAGCTGCAGAATGAGTCATCCAAGAAGTCGGTAGTCACAGCAATCATATTGAATGAACAGCTTGACAAAGCAGATGAATAAAGTGCTGGAACTGAACTTATTTTCTGTTTTTTGGTGAGAGGGGCTTTAGAGCATGGGATAGTAATTCATATGAAATTTAGTGATTCTAATTTGGATGTTTACCATTCAGATTCTTCAGTCAACACTAAAGCTTTTTATAATCATAGGCATCTCTACAGAATTAATCTCATCCCAAAGTAGGCAACTAGAAAGGTAAAATAAAATCATCTTCTAAATACACTACATTGTCTCCACTAGCTGTAATAGAACCACCTAAATTGTGCTTGGATATGTAACTTTTGAATGTCAAAAGTCACGTGAGTTAAATTCTGCCCTTTGAACATTTAGACAGCAACACTGCATAGCTCCATAGATATATTTGTGCATATACAAAATCTATATGCATAAGACTGTTTTATGCATAAAATACTGTTCACTGAGATGGAAGACCAAATTCCAAATATTAAAATAGGCATATTCACAAAATGTATCCTTGTTTGATTATAATTGATATTCAACTAAAAATTGTATGATTGAACATGTGAAATACATGAAATACAATGTCTTCACTAGCCCACAGGCTTTTACATACAGTGAAATGAGTATCATATATGAAAAGAGAACAATGATCACTTTGAGGTTACTTGTACTATTATATGAACTAAACAAAGACGTAACAGACCGTTAAAATGTAAAAGTTTCTATACTGCTTTCATGTGCTTCATGACTTCCAGATACTGTACAACCTGTGAGCAACGTGCTACTTTTGCAGTCTGAGATGAGTGGAAAGTCTTTAATTCAGTTTCTCATCTATATGAATATCTTTCTTTACACATTATTTCATGTTTTTTAAAATTATTTCTTCAATGCTTAAATACATTTAATAACCTGCTTCATAGGAATCTAGCAGTAATTTTAAACTGCCATGGGCAGTTAGGTCTGCTGGCCTGCACCATGGTACAGCCAAAAGCAAACCAATTCCAACATCAGAGCTTGAGCAAATGTCAGTCGGGGGGAGTTTGAGGAAAATATCCTAGTTTTTTTGTTCAAATGATCACCTAAGACACCCACAGGGCACTGTGAAATGTGCTAGACATGTGCTATAAAGGCTTAAAATCAGTGACCAACCGTGGTAGCACAGAGCTCCTCATGAATAACCTTTCCTGCTTTATGGTGAGTTTTACAGCTATGCTGAGCTCCATGTTGCTAAAGTCAGTTTGTTCTCCAACTGTTTTGGGTAGATCTATGTGCATTCCTGAGCTGCATTCAAATAGGAAAAATCAAAGAATATGTAAGAATGATACCCCATGAAACCACTACAAAGTTTTTTCAAACCAGAAAGCCAGAAGTTGCTATTCTAACAACTGTTCTTGCAGAATCAGAAATTTATCTGTCCCTACTCTGTCTCACTGTCCATTTTGCTATATTAGGTCCATGAGGACACTATCAAAGTATCTACAAAGTCTAGGGAAGGGCCTTCTCTTTCCTGTGGTCACCCAAAGTTCACACTTCACACTGATCTGTGTATTTATGTTTACACTCACTTTGCAAAACATTCCCATTTTTAAATCATTAACAAATATAAACCATGGGAAAGCACATGCTTATATATACATATACAAACAGTTAAAAAAATTAATATGTTATCCTTTGATTTGCATTAATTGGTGTATGTCCAAATTCTGGTTTAATAGATGTTGGTTTAATGTGTGTCTTAATGTTGCTGCAACGACTGTCGAAGCAATATCAAGGTTGAAAAATTACACATGCCAAGTTATACACACCAAAGGCAAGCACTTCTAGATGCTGTCTTTTTCCCTCGATGTTCACTTAGAACATTCATGCATGAAAAGATTTAGTCATGCATCAACAGTCGTCAGATGAAGCAATCTGCTATTTTTCTAGTTATAAAGTTGAGCTGATTAGCACTAAAGAGACTTAAAGGCTACTTAGGATGTTAAAGTTGTCTCTCCTCAAAACTTTACTTTTTTTCTCTGGAAATATACTAAGATTTGAGGCTGGAGTATCACTGGACAGCCTGCTACCACTAACACATCAGCAAAGTTCATTGAGCCATGCCATAACCTAGGGATGGAAATAGGTGAGGGCAGGAGGGGAGGGTGTTGAATGCACACTATTATTAGTGGTAGATGAAGTCTCAGACTCACATTTTAAAGCCATGAGAGACCTTTCCTGCACTGAACAACCAGCTGCATTAGATTTAGATATTTTAGGTCTTCCACATCTCCAGCTGAGTCAGCTTTGACTGCGTGATGAAAAATTATAGCAGACTAATGGTCCAATGTTGTATGGTGGACACTCTCCATGGGATGGTGGAGTAGTTTCAAGAGTGCCACCATATTACATGATAAAGCAGAATTAGTAGGAAAAGGGACAGTAGGAAATACAGAAAGAGTATAACAACCTCTGCAAATATAAACCCAGGCAATAGCTCTGTGTCACAAGCAGAGAATTTCCTCACTGCCAGAGACCTCACAGTGCTCAATGCACCAGCTAGCAGGAACTGCAACTGTTTTACAATCTGCAGGCTTGGTCATGCCTTACAGTTTGGGGCTTTTTTCTTAGAATTTCTACAATTTCATATCTCTTTTTATTTCATTAACTAATACTGACAGGGTATAACAACACTGCACAGCTCTGCCCGGCACAATGGTTCCTCTCGGCTTGTTTGGATTGTACAAGAACCATTCATGGCAATTGCTACTTTGTGCTGATTTTAACCTCTCATTTCCAATTAACATTTTTAAGTCACCCCTGCCATGGCCAAGCTCTTAGGAACACATCTGACACAACTTGATCTGGCAGACCAGGCTGTAATTTTGTGCTGTGAGCAAATAAATCAATAAACTGTGATAGACTTTCTGTGATGGACAAAG
Source organism: Melanocharis versteri (assembly GCA_013397845.1). Taxonomy (NCBI): domain Eukaryota; kingdom Metazoa; phylum Chordata; class Aves; order Passeriformes; family Melanocharitidae; genus Melanocharis; species Melanocharis versteri. Next base: position 473,284 of record VZTG01001359.1, on the reverse strand, counting down.
CTCAGATATGAGTTAGAGGAAGGGAACACAGCACAAGGGAAGGACAGAGTGCAAAGATTAGAAAAAAAAAGAGGTTGGAAAGCCTCCTGCAGCTCTGATGCCTTCTGCAACTAACTCTTCCTTTTTGCATAGCAGTTCCTCTTGTTTTCACCTACCTGCTGGATGTTTTTGAATATCCTTTCCTTCCCTTCCCTTCTCTTCCTTTCCCATTCTTGAGATACACCTTTAAAGCTGCAGTGTGACTGGTTCCCAAGCCCTCCTGCAGCAATTGCCATCATTGCTTATTCTCACTCTGCGATGGCTCTCCCGCCTTGGGGTGGATGACAAACAGCAGGAGCATGACTGATCTGCCAGGTGCGAGACTTTTGTATTTGCTGTAGTTCATGCTGTAGGAAGCTTGGCTTTTCTTTCCCCCCCATCTTCTGTCTAGCACAACAAGATCAGAGAAGTACCAAAAATCAGAGGAGTACAAAAGAAAGGGAAGAACGGGACACTGTCCTTGTCTTCCCTTGCTGGCCCTTGGCCACAAACTCTTTGCTCAGGCTGAGCTCATTAGTGCCTCTGGGCTGGTCCCGGGGTGACTGGGGTGAGGAAATCCTCCTGGGAAGTAAGGAGGATAGGTGGGATGAGGTGCTTAGGAATCACTTATCACTGGAACAGCTGATTCACATCATTTAGATTAAACTGCTTCTTGCTCAGCCCTGCACCTAAGATCACCACACTGCTATTACTTTCCCTGGGAACATGTATGGATTTACTTTAAAATGGGGTGAATAGAACATGCTTCATGGTTGATTTTTGACACACCAGGATTTTAGGTGAGTTTCACAAATATGTGTACTAAATGTACATCAGAGCCACTGGACACAAATCTATCTTTTGTAGTAAATCATCTCACTCATGAATAAAGTATCTTCTTTTTTATGCTAAAGGATTCCTACAGCATCTTCTCCATAATACAGAACACATTGCTAGTAATTTGAAGGGTAGGATTTCATTTTCACTATCTTCACTATTAATACAAAACCTGTTCATTTCCTACATTTTTTCCACATCCCATTTATTTTACTAGTATTCTGCAACGTGGATGCGATTTTTTCCTGCAGGAACAAAGAACTATTACAAAATAAGCATGCACCAAGAGTACCTTGGGTTTGATGTTTTCATGGTCAGGAGGCAGGGAAAAAGACTGTGGTGAAGTCAGCTCTCTGGGTCTTGATGGCAGTGTGCCTGGTGACTTGTCTGAGATGGGAGATCTGCACTTTAACACCGATGAGGTGGCAGAATGCTCAGGTCTTGGAGAGGAGGAGTTAGACCTAAAATTTACTTGCACCAATGAAGAATTAAATTGGAGTGGATGGGAATTAATATTACCAGTTTGTGGAACCAGTGGGGTAGAGTGAGGCCGTGGGAGAGACCACTGCTTTGAGATGCTAGAAGGGGTGGGAGAGGAGGCACTGATCTCCCGAACAGGTGTTCGGGATGAATCTGATCTAGATCTAGAAGGTGAGTGCAAAAGACTTGGGGAAGGAGATGAGTGTTTTTCTAGGGTGGGAGACAATGTACCACCAAGACTGGTAGAAGAAAGCAAAGGATATGACCGGCAGGTAAAGATGGGCGAGTAAGTGTGCACTCTCTGAGACTTCTGAGGTGCCCGGGACCTGGAGGCAGAATACCCCAGCCCTTCTGGAGAAGGAGAGGTGGGGTATGCAAAGGAAGAAGGAGCTGGGGCACAAGGAGGAGGCAGTGAAGACTGCAAATCTGGAGAGGCAACTGACCTTCTATGGGAGGAGGCAGGGGATGACAGAGAATTTCGGGAGTCTGGAGAAAGTGATTGAATGGGAAGGTGCTTTTTAGGAGAAAGGGACCTCGCTCGAGGGGTGGGATGAGCATTGGAAGGCACAGGCAGATGCTGAGCCCATCCTGAAAGCCAATAATCCTCTTTTCCAGGAGGATCTGGCCTTATATGAGGGCTTGAAACAGATTTCTTGGGGGTTGGGGGAGTTGTTTTGAACTTTTGATCTATTGCAAGTGTTGAGGAGCTAAGGGAGCTAGGGGAAAATGTGGGACAAGAAGCAGGAGAAAGTGGTCTCCGCTGAGAGGAGCCTGATCTCAAAATAGCAGTTAAGAGAGTCAGTCTGGTTGGCAGAGGGGATTTGACTCCTGACTTGGCTGAATTTCCTCTGGATAATGTCTGTGTGCAAGGCTCATTTATACCACATATGGTAGAAGAGGACCCGTAAACAGAGGGTGGAGACAAAGGTTTAGGGCTAGGAGATAATGGATGTGTTATTATATGTACAGGGAGAGGAGACAAAACATTCAATCTTTTGGAAGAACTGGGGGATATAGACTGAGCTAAAGATCCTTGAATTTCAGTTGAACGTGGAGGATTGGAGGAAAGACTTGGACCCCTTGCTGGAACAGAGGATGTGGTGAAGCCTCCCATTTTGCAAGCACAGCCAGGACTATAGGGACTTGGTGTTTGTAGGTTATCAGACAACTGAGGAGTGGAGTACCAACTCTTTGATGCAGAAGAGGATATTTTAGACATTGAGGGAGATGAACTATGGGAAGCAGACTGAAAGTAGAGAGATGAGTCTTGCTTAGAAAACCCGGTTGCTGACTGCCAGTTGTTACAGGAATCTTCCAGCGAAGAGGCTTGATTCATGTTAACCATGGCACCGCACGCTACTTTCTGATTAATTGGAGAAATTAAGTGGACAGCAGGTGGTTTAGAGGAAAGATGATCAGAGGTGGAAAGAGTAGAAATTAACTGGAGAGGAAAAAAAAAACAAAAAAACAATGGAATTGTTAAAATAGGTGGAACTTGTGGAACTGTTAAACACCCCACATTTCAGTCCTGTGATCATGCATACAGAGTTTCCATTAGTACTGCTGTGTGGATTAAAAGCATAGGGCTGTTTTAAGCTTGGACATACAGCCTGATGGATAAGGTTCTCATGAGGAGGGGGCTGAGGCAGACAAGCTATGTGGTACTTTGGGTTTATGACACCTCAGTTTTGTTGATATAAACAAGGTTCAAGGCCACAGTATTTTTCATTTTAGGTAAAACCCAAGACAGTTGTGCCATGAGTATCTGGAATCATGTCATGCCATCCACATTATATAAACACAATGGAAGGTAAGAAAATTGCAATAGTGTCCCATCTCATTTTACCAGTTCCGTAGAAAGCAGCCTTTTTGAAAATGGGATTCAAGTCAAGTGCTCTTTTTCTCATTCAGTAAACAACCCCTTCTGCAACACTGTGATATCAGAATGAGAAATTTGCTTGGAACTACTTAAATCAGACATCCAGTTTGCTTTTCACTTCTCTTGTCATTCAGGGAGCAGAGCATTTGACAGTTTGCAGGCATGTAAGACTTCTTATCCCCTTCTCCACAGTCTTTCGATACACTAATAAAACAGTAATGAGCTCTTTCATGAGTTTCTTTTTTCTTGGGTCTATTCTAATTAGGATTTGTCAAAACTAATTAGAGCATACAAGTATATTATCAACCTGTTATATATGCTTCTAAAGAAAGAAATTCTCTCAAAATTTTCCAAGTTATTATAATGCTGAAATTAAAAACTGAGGTATACACAATATGAATAAAACATATCAGTATGAAATAGTGAGTTAAGTCAATTGTAAAACCAAAAGGATACAAATTGTCACCCAACATTTAACTGAGCAATTTGAAAGCAGGGAAATTGACTCTAATTTCATCAAACTTGATGTAAATATAAGAACACCTATTTAACTACTGTTAGATACCCTGAAAAGATTATGCAGTTCTATAAAAGACAATTATACCCTTCAGTTTCAACATGTGACTTGCTCATGGCTGTGGCTCAGCCTATGAATTATATTTTTAATACATGTCTTACCCATAGTAGAGAGGAATTATGATGATGATGATGATTATTATTATGTAATATAGTATTGATACATCAAAAATAAGAACAAAACAACTAATTTTCAAGTGAGAGCATGTGCTAGAAGAAGCCTCGACAGAAGAGCAAGACTTAAAAGCTTTTAAGGGCAAAACTATGCCTAAATATGGGCTAAACACACATGTCAAAACTTATTAGCCCTTATAATTTAAAATCAGTGAGCTCTTCCTGTTAAATGCTACCATACAAATAGCAAGCCTTTTAAACCGAAGACATTTTCTGTATCAGGTAACTTCAGAAAAGTCAGGTCAATGCTTTGATTTATAGGAATAAACACAAAACATCTGAATGTATTTACAGCCACACTAACTTCCCTTTGTTTTATTACATGTGTTAAGGTGTCCCATTTCAAAGTGGAAAGTCAATGGATGTATACAGGGCAAATATTGGAACATAAAAATTAATGTTGTTTATATCATTGTACATATATTCTATTGGATTGAGAAATTAGGACTCTTGCTGAAAATGCTGTTAATTAAGAAGAAGCAAAAATACTGGCAATTGAGAATAATTTACCAGTATTTAATCATTATGAAAAATTATTATTAAATATGTCATGAAAAATAAAATTATTTAATGAGTTGAAAAGCAGTGTGGTAATAAATCTGATAATTTGGAGCAGCCTCCTGAATTTGATAATGAATTCTGAAAGTTGATCAACTACCAAAACAGAGCTGGAGTATGAAATCTCTATATTTCAAAATAGAATAGATAAATTTCCCTTACAAAGACAACAGATTAAAAGAAAATGAGGAACAAATATGAAACATCATAATAAAAGCACAGGATGTGCAGTGACTTCTAATTAGTTAAAACTTAATAAGAAAGATTTATAAGCAGCTACAAAAACGTTCATGGTAGCAGATGCCAAATATGCTCCTGCTAGTAAGATAAAGACATTTTGCAGTATTCCTCCAGTTTAAATACCACTGAACGTTTACGTGCTGAGCTAATTGAGCCATTAATCAAGTCTTCAGAAATGATTTTGCTATTGTAACAGAGTATTAATAACCACATCTATAGATGATCAACATCTTATTTACAGGATCAGGAAATCATAATCAAAGTGGGTTGGAAGTGACTTCCAGAAGTCATCAGGTCCAGCCTCCCCCTCAAAGCCGGGCTCTCACCAGCGCCAGCGGCTCAGGTCAGCTGTGGCCGTGTGTCACCCAGTCTCCAGAGCTCTGATGGAGCTCCAGCACCCCCAGGCAGCCTGTGCCAGTGCTGCGCCACCTCCCGCTGAGGAAGCTGATTCTGCTGTCCAGCTGGGATCTCCCACGCTGCCATTTGCAGCCATTGCTGCCTCACCTGCCACTGCAGAGAAGAGTTTGGCTCTGTCACGTCCATAACTGCCCTGCAAGTGGTTCTGGGCAGTTCATGGATGCCTCCTTGGCTGTCTCTTGGTGGGAGTCATCAAAGCCAGCTCCTTCAGCCTCAGCTCACGTGTACCTCAGACATATTTACACCTTTGTGCTGGACCCTAATCCCTTCCTTACATCTCTCTTGAATTTGAGGGTTGCTGGCCACCAAACTGAGCATGGCTTTACGGCTGCAACCTCAACAGTGCCAGGTGAGATATAATAACTTCCCTCAATCAGTGGATTTTTTCCTGTTCAGTTTCTCTACTGGTTTAAAACCCTCCAGTAGGTGACTTGGATTAGTGCAGAAGAAGTGAGTGACCAAAGTAGGTTTGTGTTGCTTTGGTCTGTGATTCAACTGCAAGCCTTCTTCTCTTCTCAGGAGCACCTCAGATACACATTTCTCAAAAATATATGACAAAAGTTGAAATAGGTGGCAGGGTTACGTTAGCACAAAAGGATAAAGGCACTTGAAAAAGATCTTGATGCCTTGTGGGTAATCATTCCAGAATTATCAAAGTGGACATAACATTTGTATTGAGCCTTACCCAGGAGACCTTCAGCACATTTGAAATGGCAGAACTGGGCCGGACATGAGGCAAATTGTCATTCTGGTGAGGTCACGTTGTTTTGGAAGGGCACAAAAAATGTGGTTAGTTATACCAGCAAGACCTTGGAAGATGTGCTGGTCAACCAGGAAGAGGAAGAGGGAGAGTGCAAACTGAGAGCCCAAAAGGCAGAAATCATGTCTGAGTGAATCATGTCTTCAGTGTAGACCTGATCCTGGGCCCAGTTAACCATGCTTTGATCTCAGGAGAATCTGCTTATAGATAGGAAAAAATAAAAACAAATTACCTACAAAGACTGCAACCTGAGAGCCAGAAAGTCAGAAGGGAGCACTGGAAACTGTGGAAAACTTGACAAAATCCCTGGAGACAACACAGTAAATCAGACTGTGAGCTGAGACCCAATTAATATAAATGCTATTTAGAACAGTCCAGTTTCTCTCAATAAGGAAGGTGCAATTTCCAAGCAATGGCAGGAGTTTGTAGGGACTTCTGACTTATCTGTCTGGAAAAGCCAAACCAGATGACACTCAATGGAATGTCAAGTGACTTCGAGTAACTAAAAATCCTTCTGGTTACTGATCCCCCAGAGTGAGTCAAGGAATTTCTCCAAGTTGAGCTCATGCCCTGACATTCAGGGAAGCAGACATCCCGATCAACCCAAAGGGTAAATTCCCAAAGGCAGGAGTCAGTCTGACTCTCTCTTGCATGGCTAGACTCTCTCTAACATAAAAATAAAAAAAAGGCAAAGAAAACCCCAACACAGTATATAAACATTAAACTATTACCAAAAAGTTCCAAATACTACCAGAATAACAGATTATTTTTTTCAGACTTTGAATATAGCGTGGCATTTTCCAACATCAGTCAGGACCTTTATGTCTCATAGGACAGAAACTTTTTTTTTAATGCTTTCCTTTTTTTTATTTTGTTTAAACAAAGTCAGAAATGAATGAGCCCGCTGGGTCAGTTAAGAGTGATCCCTTCTGCACCCCAATGGTCCCCAATACTGGTCCTTGCTTTTTTCACATCTGACAGGAAACTCATCATCTAACTATGCTTTTAAATTAATGTAATGATATATGCAATAAATCTTAAAAGAGACATGATACTGCCCTTATAATCCAAGAACAGAAAAGGCAGCCCATATATGGAATCCTTCGTAAAAAGGAAATGTACCAACAGATAAACTATGCATCTATTTAATCTTTTCGTAGTTTTCCTTCATTTCAGAACTGATGATCCTTCATTAGATATCAAGCCAGAAAGAGTGATGCCTAGGGAAACACCTTAGAATGAGAACAACAGTGAAAGGCAGCTTAGTAAAAACATCCTTTTATGAAGCAATAGAGATGGCTAAAGATACTGAGATAATGAAGACTGAGGAAGTACAGTCTTGAAAATTTGTGACTTAAGAATAATGACAAGATATGCAATTATCCATATTACATACTGCCTCTCTTCCTGTTCAGATGGATAGTTAGCAAAGTTAGGCTTTTTCTTGTTCTGTGCAATCCTTATCTTCTGTAACCTCACCAGCCAAACCCCCTCTTTACTTATCAAATCACCAGAAGCTTAAGAAAGATTCAACATAGGAACTCTTCTGTGTAATATTCCAAAACTCACCCAATTTCTGTAAAAGTTTTTTTAAAAAACACCAAAGTAAGCCTGACAGAATCTGCATACTGAACATTGTTAAAGTAAGTTTTTATTTCCTCAGAACAAGTATTCTCTTACAGGCTGCTTCCTGTATGTATGCTTACCTATTCCTTCAACCTTCCTCATGGAAAATTCTCACTGACTTCACTGGGAGTTTCTCAGAAGAAATGAACATTTCATACAGCTGTGAATCCCAAACCAGAGTGGATTTCTTATTCACAATGTCTTCAAGCAAAAATTGACACTGAATTTGATTAAAAATTGAGTGGCAAAAGTATTTCAACACAAGATAGGAAATCCTATTCATTTTCAGAAACAAAGTAGCCATGCTTAACGCTTGGTTTTAAATTATCAGTGAAGAATTGCATTTTCAACTGATGGTAACCCAGTCAAGGTCAAAGGAAATGCCTGAATTTATTTCATGTGAGAAGGATGTTGCTATTTTGCTAAAGGTGGAATTTTCCATTGCATATACACCCTTCAATATATATCAGTGTTCTTTCCAAGATGGAAGACATTAACTTTTCATGCAGTGGTTTAGATTGATGCATTTTGTAAATGAAACATTTCAAAGACCTTTTTTGGAAATGCCCCAGGGAGAAATTAAAATTTAATATGTCAATAAATGCACCTATAAAGATCCACATAAAATGGAAATTTCCTCTTCATTAGTTCTTTACACCTGTGCAAAGTCAGGTATACCTACCAACAATCAGAATAATAGGATTTTTTACAGCCTCTTTCCCTTGCATAAAGGGCTGCAAGAGGTGCTGAGGAAAAAAAAAGAATCTAGGTCTGAGAAGTTTGATGCTAATAATTCAAATGATCTTGAGGCTCCATTGATTTCAATGACTTTACCCAATTTAGACTAGCTAGGAATCCAGCATCTCCTGATTAACCTGCTGTCATGATGAGCTGCTCTTAAAGGAAAGAATAGATCTGCTTTATCTGCTCCACATACACACCAGAATCATATGGGAGAGGCAGCAAGTCAGAAGGGTTGGGCCACCTCCTTAAGGTCCAAATGTTACAGGGCCAATGAAAATGCTAATTGAAGAACAAGTAGACCAAGCTGCTGTACAAACTGGCTCCATATCCTGAAAGGTTTAGAAAGCAGAGGTTATCTCTAGAGTCTAAAGAGCTTGTTACCTGATGTTTCTGTGGGTCAGTAGAACTGTGGGAAAGTGCAGCACCTGGAAGGTGCCCATCGCCAGGAGGTTTCCCTGCCCCGGTTCCAGGGGAAACATGGGATGTGGCCAGCAGCTGAGCACTGATGGGACCGTAGCCATTGGAAGGCTGATGAACGTTGTTCGAGGCTGCAGCTACTTCATCTTCATCACCGGAGTCCGTAATCAGGATAAACTCAGCCTTAAAAAGGTCATTCTCCTGCATTTCTCCTTTGCTTGAATTACACCCCCGGGACTGGAAAGCCGTTCGGGTGCTGTCTGTACAGACAGTGGACACACAGTCTTGTTTGGCCCCACTCTTTAAGACCAGCTCATCAGAGACTGCGTCAGACTGCAAAAGATACAAGGAAAACGATCCCAATTAACTGCATTTTATTTGTGTTCCCCAAAATGTGAAGCAATTTCAGCTTTCAGTAGTGGCTGTCTCTGCACTACCAGAAGTGCAGTAGGCAAATGAAGAATTTAGGCATGAGTACACAGCAGAAGCCACTTCCCCAGGGAGTCCCAGCTTCCAGCCCCCCAGCCAATGCTGTGGGGGAAGTTGCCTTCCCAGCAGCTCACAGAGCAACAGGGGGCTCTGAGCACAGCGAGGGCCCGAGACAGGGCCGGCGCGGGAACCGAGAAGGAGGGTGCAGTCAAGCCGAATGAGCTGTCAGACCAGACTACACCAGACACGATGGGAAGGCATCCCGACCACGGGATCCACGGAGCAGACAATGCTCCTCAGAGGAGTCTGACAGACAAATCTGGGACAAAACCTATACATATTAATGAAGAAACAAAGGCCCTTAAGACAAGGCATTCTCTGAAGAGAGCGAACAGACTCAGAGGTCAGAGAGCTTTACTGTATGTTCAAGCTTCGCAGCACAGACCACAATTGTTCTTCGTATTTTCTGCAATTTCGACATCCAGTGTGTCACTTCTCAAGTATGCTCTGGGTGAAAACAGGAAGAGCACAGACTGCACATACTACACACACTACACACATATCACTAAATCACTCTATATCAAAACTGCTATTGTAAATCGTATTTCCCTCAGAGGAGGAATCAGGTAAATGAGCAGATATATTGTGTACTGCAAGAGGGAGCCTCCAGATGGGGCTCATATTTGAATGCTGCCTAAGGAACATGGTAATTACAAATTTCCACTTCACTTGCAGCTCCATGAGCCCTGCAGTTCAGTTCTTTGAAAAAATATTGGATCACAAAGGAGGATATCGCCATTATGAGTTCGACATTGTTATTTTGCTTATCTGATGATGATTGTTGAAATACTGTTCAGGTTCTAGACATTTTAGAAGAGGGACTAATCTGTGCTATGAAGACCTCACAATTGCATCAACTGCCAGGGAAGTTTCCTCTGTCTACAGAGAAACACACAGGGATGGATGACAGGAAGACCTGATTCTGCTTTACCCTGGGCATTACTTATAACAAAACCAATACTGAGCAGCTGTAAATGTAACTAATGAGTTAAACTGCCTGAGGATAATATTCCAGTAAATGTCTCTTCAAATACATCCATCCTTTGCCCAGACCTAACCCCCTTTTCAACAGATAGGAAACTGAAATGCTGGAACATGTTCAGGTCAGAGGACTGTGAACTCCTGTGAAAAGATTATTACGTGGAAGAGCACCCAGAACTGCAGCTCCAGCAATGTCCCAGGGAAGGAGCTGTTACACAAAAGCAGAATTGCCATAAGCATTAATATTAATCGGAGGGTTGTGGTAGCCTTTCAAGCAGCACGGGATAAAATAAGAGGGCAGTAAGTGTTGTGAGGCAGGAAAGGAATAACAAACAAAGGGTTGACTAAAGGAAGGAGAACCAGGAATGTTGTGCTGCTGGCTTTACCATTGCAGGAAATCACAGGGACAAGTTTTCAAAACTCAAAAGCTTGCTTCCACTTTGATGCATTACTATGCAGCTATGAAAGGGACTGGCACCTTTTCTGGAAGCCACAGCACTGGCATTTGCTGAAACCAAGATCCAGTGAACAGCTCCTGGTCAATTTCCATGGGATAACACTCCTTGCACATCACCCTTCCTGTCATGAAGATTAAGAAGGAGCCCCCCTCATTTGCCATTGCATGACTGACAGAGGACAGAATTGAGATGATCAAGGGTTTCCTTCCAATATAAAATCTGCCAAAGACAAAGCAAGCTATTGAGCAGGCACCCGACTTCTCTTGCACAGTGATTCCACATCTTGGTAATTAAACCAAGCACAAGCCAAGAAACCATTCAAGGGAAAGAGCTTCAGTTCAGCAATGCTCAGAATAAAATTTTATTTCTCTTTTGAAGTAGTGCAAAAATTAATGCAAAAAAAATCTACCTTATTTACAATTTCTTGGTTGCTCAGGTCCTTTTGTTCCTCTGGAATTGTCACAAGGAACTTAGAGATATCCACAACCTCAAAATGAGTTGGAAGTCGTCCAATGGATGGTACGAATGTGAAGGTCAATGGTTTTGTTCCAGATTCTTGAGAAGTGACCTACAAAACACAAAATTAGTTCAACTTCTTTATCTAAATAAAGATGATTTTTATCAGAGTTGAGATAACATGAATAACATGAAATAATTAATCTACATAACTTACATATCTGTTATTAACTATACTGGTCATTGTTTTGGTGGGGTTTTTTAATTGGCTAATTGGGTATTAAAGCCTTATTTCACAGCCAAAATACCGCCTTGGTTATACTCATCAACATTCTATATATTCTAGTGGTGTGGTACAGCAGACAGGAGAACTTCTGTTTGATTGCTTGCTATTCTTTCAGTTTTCCATAACAAAATCAGAAAACCATATTCAATCAATTTCAAGGCTGTTTTTATGTTTGTTTAACTCCACTTTAGTAGGACAACCATTCCATTATACCAGTGTATCTGGGCAAATTACAGCCCCAAGAGTAATTGCTTAACAACTTACACCAAATTGGAAAAACCTTTGCTCTGCAAAAAAAAAAAAGCAAAAGATGTTCACATTTTCTAATGCAAATGCAGCTAATTCTGAGCAATATCTGGAATGAATTGTGGTTCAAGCATCTTCTCCATTTTCTTTTGGGCTTTTCAGCCACATACACCAATTAATTTCTCGTCTGTCTGCTTATTTCTCCCTCCCCCTGTTGCCCTCTCAGTAGGACTGTGTACATAGGACCTGAATGCACCAAAGACAAGAGACTAAAAGAAGACAATTTCACCTAAATGTTCAATTTTATCTCAGTGCTCTCCAATCAGGGAAAATAAGTCCACATCATCGTAAAACTCTCAGTTGCTTTGCCAGATATCAGGAAGAGGAACTGCACGTGCCTTCACAAGGTAAATAGTGGGAACCACACCCCAAACCACTGAACCTGGCATGCTGACTTTCACACTACTTGTTGGTGTAAAAAAATGCTTTTTTCTGATTCAAAACTATGGAGTACGTTGATTTTCCTTTGTTATATCATCTGATGTAAACCTGATGACTGTTAATTGTCTTTTCAATGAAGTCTAATATGCAGAGGCTTGAAGTGTATTGAATAATACAGGAAAACAGGATTATTGCTTTGGATCCTTTTTTTTTTTTTTTTTTGCTTGCTTGCTTGTTTAAAGTGAAACAAATTGAAGAGCTATGACTCTCATTATGCATCTTTGTAATTTGCATCCATAAGTGAATAGCAATTATGGAACAGAGTGGAATTATGGTTTACATTACTTGATCGTCTTGTGGCTGGAACATTAAAATGATGGACACACATTTCCAGTTTTAAAAAACTCTAAGCAAATATTAGTTACTTCTACTAACAGCTGCCTCCTGGAGTGCTTGGGCAAAACAGAGGCAGGTTATCTGTACAAATGCTGTCAACTGCACTTTCTTCTACAGTTTGGAAGAACTCCGCTCTCCCAGACACATCCAGGTGTGCAGGTACAAGGTGCTCTCCTACTTTTACTTCCCCCTCCATTTCACACAAGTGACCAAGCACTGGAATATCTAATGCATGGCCTAAATCAACAGCAAAAGAGTGGCAGCTAAATGCTCCACCGTGCCAGGAGCTCAGGTTGTTATTTCATGTGAACGAGAAACAACAGCTCTGTCCTTCTCTCAGGAGCTAAAGTATTTGAGCCTGATCCATGCTTTTCATAAAACAGCAACACAAATTTTAAATATTAGCCAGCACATTAAACACTCACTCCTTGCTCCTGATAAAAGTCAGCAGAGTACCATCAGTGCTCAAGGACGTGCTCACTAGCAAGCAGCTGCCAGTCCCTACAGCACAGCCAGGGACGCAGCCTGCACCCGAGCACCTGCTGCACCCACAGGTGCCTTCAGGGTGCAGGATTACCTCCACACAGGCAGGAGCACCCATCACACCAGCATTAGTGATTTCTGTACAGCTGACACAATTCACTGCAGTCTTACACAGTACCTGGGTCTACACTAAAATCAGCTAGAGGTGGCCTCTGCTTTCCTGAAGACCTGTAGTTTTGCTTTCATCTTCTCTCTCTAATTAGGAAGTGCACCTGATGGCTTTGGTTACCTTGGTTGTCTTTAATAACATTTTCCCCTTCTACCTCACCCTCTAGTCATGCTCTTGTTTTGACACTTGACAGCAGCTGTTCTGTATCAGTGGGCATTCTTGAGTCAGAGGGCAAAATATTCCTTATAAAAGAAAAGGGAAGAGAGGGAATAAGTGCGCAAATAGTAAGCCCAAACACAAACAGATTTATGGAAAATTCCAATCAAATGTGGCAGCATTGCTAAACTCCCACTATTTTATCTGCATATTTGTAAGAAGGAAATATAAACAAGAAATCAGACTAGAGGCTCCAGGCTGTTGCACAGTAATGGAGAGATCTTGCTATCACCTAATTTTGTATTGTGTCTTACCCTGCACTTCCAATTTTATTGCTTTGGTGGGAAAATTAAGGAACACACAAAGAAAACCTTGCTATATTTGGCCTAAAGTCATTATGGAAATAATCACCAAAATTGCTTGCAAGCTAAAACTATGATTGGAAAATACATAAAAATGGACAAACAAGAATTTTTTTTCACATGGGAGATGCCATTAAATCATGGCATTATTTATATTCCCCTAGTGTATATTATTTTCTTAGAGTTTAGAAAGCATACACAAGCAAACACAATTACTGCATTTCAGACAGTTTTAAGTTGCTAGATACTGAAAGGAGCAGTGACAAGACTGTGCTCCTCTTAGTTTCACGCATAGCAATTGAGAAACAGGAACTTCCAGCTGGCAAAACTGGTCATGCAATCTAAGCCGCTTCACAGAAACCTAGACAAGCAAATATCATGTGACTAGCCAGAAAACAGGAACATTGCCACTGGGGGAAAACAAAAGAGAAATAGTTCTTGCTTAAAATTATTTTTAAGTGGTTATTTTCATTTTATAGATTTTAAAAAGAATAAGTAAAAATACTTTAACATTTTAAAATTTAAATTTTGATTGAACAGTGTGAAACAGAAGGAACTGTTACATACTACTTCATTTTTTAAGGTAGAAAAAAATTTTTGCCCCTTTTTAATGTACTCATCTCATTTACCATGTCTCTCTCTCTGGCTGATGTTTCTAACCTTGAAGTACTGAAGAGAAATGAACAGGATGGACTTCCTGCACTTCCTTACATCTACTAATAGCCACTACGATATTTAGGTGTAAACAATAAAGAAATAAGCTTAAAATTCAAATATATATTAAAAGATATATGAAACTTCCTATCATCTTTTCTCCATAATCAGTAGCAACAGAAGTAATTCAATTTCATACATTCCCCGCTGCTGGAATTCACTTGAATCAATACAGTTACTGTGGCAGAAGAACACCAAATGTGACATCTATTGAATTCAATACTAAGGAATTCTGGTTTATATTATATAATCAACCTTATGCACATGAAATCACTGATTATTTTTAATTGCAGCCTTCACATTAATTAGTTTTTTGCAGAATACAATTTATAGAGTTTAATATAAATAACCTTTGAATATCCATTGGTGGCTATTGGCGGCTGCATAATATATTGCCAAAAAGCTTCAAAATGAAAAATTTATTCTAGATGACTTCCATGAGCTCCTATGTCATCAATTTACAAACAGGTTTGTTGCATAATTGATACCATCAATTTACAGCTGCCCTGGGGATAGTAACTTAAATTATATTAATTATTGTTTTCATTACCACAGCTTCTGTAGTCCTTACTTGTAGAGCCCATTTTTAATGTCTTGGTTACCTTATGAACACAAACCAACCCTTCCATTTAATCTCTCATATGCTCTATATGCATTCAGCATGCTGCCTATTTTGTAATTTAAATTGAGGTCCCATTGTCAATGATTGCTTCTCAGGATTTCCTTCTGGAATACAGACTGCTAAAGTGAAATTCAATATGCTGGTTCACGTTACTACTTCTTCCACTGATTTGCTAATGTAACTCATTTCATTAATAAAACAACCCTGAGAAAACCTCATTCTTGAAACATTTAGTTCTTCCTTTGAAGATATTAATTGGCTTAAAGGACAGAAAAGGAAATTATGAGTAAATAATAGCAAAATAACAAGTGTGTACATCATGACACAGAAACATGTTGACTGAAGCACTGTTTTGGTCAGAGCACAAATTCACATGCCCACAATTCCTGAGTGATACACTCAGAGAGAGCATGGCTAACCCCATTCACCCAGCCAGGGAGAGGGGCCATCCAAAAGCACAGCCCAAGTTCTGTAATCTCTCCTTAAACTCCTTTTCTATGTTCAGACTAAAGTCAAACCACAAAGAGACATTGTCTCCTCTTCAAGACAGAGAAAAATATAGTCAGATGGAATAATGAGTTAATGAAATGTGAGAATCTTCAGCCTATCTTCATATCCTGACTTATTACAGCTATCACAGTAACCTAATATGGATTAGCTGTTTATTGTGTAATATGAGCTCTGGCTTTTCTAAAACCTTTTACAAACAGCAGCAGATGATCATCTGAACATCAACTTTCTCTCTGTGAAACTTCAGAGGAAAAAGCTAAATCCATTCCACAAGCCCAGGATGAAATTACAGCCAAGATGAAGTTTGTGCCAAAATTCCCAAGGATACCTATGGTCCAGAAGCTTCCCCAAGTCCTATGATGTGCCCATTTTATCACCTTCAGCAAATAATCTCTGCTTCTTTCAATACATCAACACACACTCAAATGCAGACAAGTATCTTTTGAAAATGAATGTGTGATGTGTGTAAAGCACTAGAAAGAGCAAATGAATAACAATAAAAAATTTTAATCTATTATTCAAAATGCAAGAGCTCATTCAGATGAAGAGGTTTTTTTCAAACATCATTTTAATTAGCTCTTCAGCCCAACAGACTTTATATAACAGTAATTGCGCTTTGATACTGCTCTACACATATGCAGCTAAGTTTGACGAAAAGTAAGTAAAGATAATATTTAATTTCCTCCTTTTGCTAAGGGCAAGTAAAATACCTTGCCTGTTATGCTTACTTGACTTAATTAAATGCAGCGTGACTAAATAGTCATAAAATATTAGACCCTAAGATGACCTGGGTCTTTAAATTATATTGACATTATCACTGACACCCTTAAATGTCTTATTTGCTTCCAGTCGCTGAAACCTCCTAATAAGCAACATCTCCCAAGTTAAAACACTCTGTTGTAACATCCCAAGCTGCTCCAGTCCATCACCCATGCACAAAAACACAGCTAGGCAGTCCCATACCCAGACTGCCTCTAGCTTCTCCCTCAGCAGGTAATCACCACTTCCTTCTGGCTGTCCTGTGCTCATTTTGCTGGGTGGATCAACCAGAAATCAAGCCAAAATGTTGTTGCTGATTTTGCACTAGTGTGGCCAGGCTTGCCATCTGGTCTTCCATAGAAGGCAGACAAGGACTGACAAAAGTAGACTGAAAAGGTTTGAAGGCTGACTGCAAAAGAAAATTAAAAAAAACCAAACCAAACTAAAAAAGTGGTGCTGTCTAACATGCACACGGACTGGTTATCAAATATTACTATATTATTTGTGGTCATAAGGCTCCTTGGGAAATAGGAGACTTCTGATCAAATCCAGTGCCTGTAGATAAAGAAAAATATCTGCATCGAAACTGGAGTCCTTACGAGGTCATAGGACTTATGCCTTCATATGTAGAACATCCATACTAGCACATTACCAGATATATTTACAAACTGATATACATATTATATGCTTATGCAATGTCATGATACTTCTGCCTAACAAAAAAGGCTGCAGACTAGTTAGTCCCATCAGTATAGCAGTGAGGCAAAATCACAATTTTCAAGTCCATTTTTTAACAACTCTGTCTTGATTACAGAGTGAGAAATCAAAAGCTAGAATTTATTCTTTTTCCTGTAAGAGTTTCTTGCAATTTCAGCCCTGTAAGACAGTCCCAAAATGCTGCTGTCACCCTCACAGCAACCTTGAAGCACTTTCTCATTAATCTATATGACATCATTCCCCTCACTGTCTTTTCCCAAAAGCTGCACCTGTCAATAAGCAGGTGTAGTTTTCAAATCAAGCCCTGGGAGGATAAATAAATCCCTACGTACATCTGTCAGAGCTGAGACATCAGTCTTGTGGGATGATGCTAGCACGGAACTTCAGTTTGATAGTATCACACATCAGCCATTTGCCTTTTGGTGTCCCGAAATGTCTGAGTGGTTGAGGGCCAGAGGGATTTGAGCCAGAGCAGCTCCCTCCCCACAGAGCTGAGGCTCATGTGCAGCGAGGTTCCACCACCACGCACTGAGCACTGCCAGTCCTGCCCACGACACCACAGGAGAATCAAGCCCACGCGCTGCTGCCGCCACAGGTGAGCATCTCCACTGTTCTCCTTTCAGAAACACACTGCAGAGCAAGTTTGGTAACACACCAGTGACATTGTTGCAAGGAATACGTTTTGGAAGCAGGTGGTGCCCAGCATCACAGCTGTGCCTACATATATCCCTGCAAGTGTCACAGAATGACAGAATAGTCTGAGTTGGAAGGGACCCATAAGGATCAACGAGCCCAGCTCTTAAGTGAGTGGCCCGAACAGGGACTGAACCCACAACCTTGGCATTATTAGCATAAGCTTTAACCAACTGAGCTAATCTCCTTACAGACCATTAATATTGTACAATGGATTAACTACAGAGTGACTCCAGAAAAAGGATATATATGTGCTAATACTACATGTCATGTTATCATAGCTGGAAGGCTGTTGAAGAAAAACAAGAGATTTTAAAATATGCTTCCAAAAGTACAAGCACAAGATAATAGCAGAAGACTTGAAAGTGCAAGTGTGGAATAGGAGCCCTAGGGCTACAAGCACGAATCATTAATATTAAGTTATTACTCACTACAGGAATGAAACCTTGTGTGCTGGTATTAAGGGTAACAGAGCAAGCAAAGAACCAGTATCTGGCATACATAAAACATATCAAATATCATCAAATTTAGATATAAAATTTGCTGGCTGATGAAGAAGGAACAAGTAAACTGCCAGCAAAGACAGAAAAGTAGCTTCAAGTGGGCCCAAAGCACAGGGTAAGTAAGCCCCACCATCAACATCATTCACCTTCCTGCAAACAACTGGAGATGCTGGCAGCTTCTATGACAATGTATAGAAAATAAAAGTGATAGAAATAAGAAAGTTGTCTAGGTTGCTTTCAATTGTGTGATCATTGGGAATGAGCTGCAACAATAGGACCATTTGGACTTTAAGTGTGGGTATGTCTGTACCCGGACTACATTCATAATATAAGCGCCATGTATGTGAGAGTTTGTGCGCACTTGGGCGAACAATGAGGAGGTGCTAAAAGAAAACAGGTTGAAGAGAGGGTAAGTGTGAGAGGTAGTGCATGAAAGTTTTTCCCAAATGGATAAACTCAGGAGATTAATGGTCCAGTTGAATACGCAAGAAATGATAAATTCAGAATACCAAGTGTCAGCCCAAGACCACCAGGACACACTGGAATGAACAAGTTGAACCCCATCCAAGAAGGCTGTATCTGCTGTACACAGACAAAGACTGCGGGATTACACATACAGGTCACTCTCTTAGAAGCCAAAGGCATAGTGGTAAAGCCTTCTGCTTCTGCACAAAGGGCTGTCCTGCCAGCTGTGACTCCAGCTGGGCATGAGTTAGTGCATGAGGGTTTGAGAAAGGTGTTCGAGTAACCAAACACACCCTGTGAAAAATTATCTGCTTTAATAACAACAGCCTCTTTCTCTTAATGATAATATCTTGGATAGCAAAAGGGTTCCTATAAATGTTGTTTGTGAGAAGTGCTTCCTTCAACTTGTTCCCATCAGGAAAAAGGGAATTAACAACATTATAACTCTGTGATTAGACTGCTAATTTTTCTATTAGAGAAACAACAAATTTTTGCATCTCTATATGTGTTTCTCTAGCTTACATAAGTTGCATGAGGCATCTGGTCTCACCACCCTGGAGGTTTGGTAGTGATTCGGATGCAGCAGATGAGATTGAGCATCTCCCACCTCTGCAAGGTTTCTGCTCAGTTTTGAAGCATTGCCTTGCTGCTTTGTTTAGATGCAACTGAAGGAGGACTGGTACAGCCTCACTTTAGCAGCTGAGTTACGCTTCAAACTTCTCCAGGTTAACAGTTGTGTGTGAAATTCCTCATGGACCCTTATGAGGATATGCTGGATGTCAGGGCTCTCAGTGCTTCAAGGCAAACCTGCTGTTAGCAAGAGCGCTTTAGCAATATTCTGGCAAACACAACATCATTTGTTTCACAACAGCATTTCCTCTGTGTTTGCCCAGGTATAAGTCTATCCAAAATGATTCAACACAGAGTGCGAACATCCCAGTCATCCAAGTCTAACAGGAAGAAATGAACAACCAGGGCTCTTTGTACCGTGGTCACCTGCTAATTGTAGCATTTACGCTAAGAAAAATTGTCCTCAAACCCAAAGGACTACAGCTTCAGTTTCAAATCCATTCTCAGGGCCAGCACTTTCAGCAAAGAAAACTCTTTCCAGGAGAGGATACAAGACAGTTTCCAACACTCCCCTCTCAGAGACTGCAGCTGCCTCTGTGGGACTTAAGGTGCCCATTCCCGTGCCCCAGGTTAACAGCTCCTGTCATTACCTCCTGCCTCTCATACAACCAACCAGCTCCACCTGCTCCCATCAAAACACCAAAACGCAGCGAGATGCTCACACACATCCTGCAGCTACTACACGCATGTCTCCACTGACAGCTGTCTCCTCATTTTGATTTTCTGATTTCCTAAAAGTTCCCTTTTCCTCTGATTTTCCTCTTTTATTACTGCTGTCTGTTCTCAGCTAAACAAAACTTGTTAAAAGTATATTTAAGGTTTTTTTCAGTTTAGTTTATTAAAATATTTTCCTTTTTTAAAACAGTAAAAAGTAAGGGATTTTGAGAGTCAAAATGTTTTGGACAAGTTTTGTTTAATTGGAAAGTAATTTTCATTTAAAAATAATTGATCTGGCAGGGGGAAAGTAAAGGCTGATGTGATTTGCTTTTGGCAGCACAGATTCAAAGTTCTCTCCTGTGTTTGGACCCTTCTATTACCATTGCTTTAAAATAAGAATGACATTTTCAATAGATATCTCCTTTCCCAAACTGCTACAACTTGTGTCTGGGCACTTGTATTGCTGAGGAACTGTATTTTTGAAGCAGGGATCCAAAGAATATTAAGAAAGAGTTGTGTTAAATTTTCAAAGGCCATACAGCTTCCACCCACATGCCAACGACAGATAATAGCACATCTTTCATGTTTTGGAGTTATCTCACTAAAGGATTATTAAATACTCTCAAATATGTTTTTCAATATTCAAAAAGCCATCTGGTCTCTGGATTTCAAAAGTTTTTTTATCAATCAGAAAAGGGTATTTTGAAAGAAGAAGAACAATTCTGTCATAGATTTCAACACAGGCAAATTATTACCTTAGTCTTCATCTACTCATATATGACCAGACTGAGGGCTTCTAGTTAAGCTGCCATCCTTTTTTTCCTGCTGTCATTCCAGAAGACAGCAGTGAAAGTCTTGCAATACCAGCTAGCCCATATTCCTCAGCTCTGTTCCATAAAGAAGAGAACAGAGTTCTCATTGATGGTACATTAGGGATACACAGAGTACTTTGGAAATAGCTGCTAAATTTTCAGCTTTTAAACAAAGCACACATAGGGGAAGGCAGTTAGTATTTTAATCTCTAAGAAAAGGATTATTTCATCTTGTATTATCAGCAATAGGCTTCCCATCAGAAGCTACACCCTTTACAGTCATCTGTGCCAGGCATTTAATGAACAATCAATACAAGCTCATCTACAAGCATTCTTACCTGTCCCCTACTAATAAAACTCAGTGGCCTGATAATTCAGATGCCTCCTTCTGCAGACTGCTGCCTGTAGTATGTAGAGCACAGTTGGAAGATAAATAAAAAATGAACATTAAAAAAGCAGCAACAAAATGTCTGTGATAAAACTGAAGAAGAGGTCATATTTTCCCCTTCTCAGCAAGGATTTTCAGAGGTCCTTTTAATGAGCTATTTTCTGAGTAGGTCTGTGTGGGCCCAGAAGAATGCTGGCTACAAAGAGTAATTATTCTGGCACTCAGCTACTAGCAAACAATAAGGTGAAGCTGAATGGCTGTTGGCTTCTTCTGCACGTTCACAGGAGAGCATGATAATAAACTTAGAATCTTGTTTTCTTCTCTGTGCTAATCATTCAAAAGCAGCTGTCTTTAAACATTTAACTTGAGCTTTCCCAGACATCAAGAATGCTGCATGTTTTACAGTGCTAGGGTCATTTTCATATGACTTTATCTGTTGAGAAAAATAGCTACTACACTTGTTCCAATTAAATAATTTTATTTTCACTTACTAAATAATTTTATATTATGTATATAAAAACTTGACTTTGTCCCATTAAAAACAAAAATTCTTGGTTTTCCACTCTGGCATAACAATCCACTAAATGCAGTCATGTACCATTCCTCAGATATTTTAGAGTGTAGGAGAAAGAATAGAAGAACTGTAGGAGAACAGCAGACTGCACATTTTGCACCAAGAACAAGCATCATTTCTTTAGCCAACAAATCTGGGTAGTGAGAAAACACTTCATGACCAAGTATGCTACTGATGTTAGGCTTCTGAAGAAGCATCTTCCAAGTTTAAGCAAAACCCTGTCAGTGTTATAAAGAATACTTTGGAGTTTCAGTTGAAAATGTGTAAATAACACTCTTTCCATAGATGTTACGAACTAACCAAAAGGATCAGAGGATCAAAGGATTATAAAAAAGGGGAGGGGAGCTAACTGAAATGAACAAAAATCTACAAGCTGTCTACTGAGATTTTCTTCAGAAGTTCCCTGTATAAGAATACAGGTGTCAATGCAATGGAAAACACTTTTGCATCTAGTAAGAAAGAATGTAGATTCAATACTTGATTCCTATGTATTTGTACTATCATGTTGTATCTTCATTCTAAGGAATTGGAGGAAGGCATGAATGTAATAATCATAGCTTTAGATTAAAGAAGCTATTGAATTAATTTACTGACAGAACTACAATATCAGAGATTTTAAAAATATTTTTATCACCTTAAAATAGTTCAAAGCCTGTATTTCCTGTAATACCCCAAAATAAACTCAGTGCAATCAAGGCTGACCCTGGCAGTAATTCCAGTATATTTCATATAGATCCTTAAACCACCCTCATCACCAGGGAGAACCCATTACCCTCAAGCTGTGCATTAAGTGACATTCCTGACATGTATTACATGGGATGGATTCTGTCTCTCCTCCTGTAAAGGAGGTTCAGCATTTTGATGATGGTTATGAGTGTTCATAAGTCAAGGTTCTCTTGTGCTGTGTTTTCTATTAGCTAAAGACATATGCCCTCTTCAGATTCTAGGTTTCAGAGTCTAAAATTTTGTAGCCATTCAAAGAGACCGTTGCTCCTTTTGCCTTGATGGGAGATGACTCTGCAGTCTCCTAAAAGCAGAGCTGACAGATTCAGGGAAAACATCGTTGCTTCCTTACTGCAGTGCTCTAAAATGCCTGGATTGAGGAGAATCCTGCAAGATTTCAGAAGAGATGATGTTTTTGGGGGTTTTTTATCACTTTGGACCATTTTTTCTTAAAGTTAATTGAAATAAGTCAAATTTTACCAGAGAACTAAGTGAAAACAAGTATGATTCTGAATTTCTGAACTTGGTCTTAGCTTTGAAAAGGGAAGAAATATATCCTGGATGAAGACTGAAATTGAAATTCAGATTAAGTTAAATAGGAGGTTAATACAAGGTTTAAAAAAATGAAAGCATTTCAGTTATCAGTTTGTTAGCTTGAGATATCAGTCATAGTTTCAATTTTCAAGAGCAGGAATCATTAAACCAGACATCAAATACATATCCTTCATTTAAATACAAAAGGAAAGACCCTATAACTCATGCATTACTTTTTCATCCAATGTTTTGACAAGTTAGAAGATTTACAGATAATAAACAGATTTGGACTTAATAAAAGTCCTTGTTCTGCATCAGCAAATGAGTCTTCCAAGTTTTCTTTATCCCAGAGATTATGTGTCCTGTGAACAATATTAAGAAATGACAAGCATTTTTAATAAAGCTCTCCTATCTGCCTGCACAAGGCATCATGCAATCTGTGAAAGGTTCATAATCAATGTCTTCTGAACAGCTTAATTGGTTTACATAACACAGAAGCATATCTAGTCTCAAATTAAAAAAAAAAAAAAAAATTAAAGCCCCTGAAACTCTAGGTCATGTAACAAGAACGTCCTAACAGCAATGTACTGGCAATCCAATAAATATTTAATTATGCACACTTTTCACTAAATCTTTGGATTATTTTAAAATATCCTTAGCTCAGTTTTTACAAAAAAGGCAGTGCTGTACTACTTATGTCAAATTCTTTTTCATAGTATTAGACTTTATGTTCCTATTGACTACAGCTCTTTCTTCAGGAAAAAAGGAGGAGTTCAGTCTTTCCACCGCTATCCAGCTGAGGTTTTGATTACAGTAGAGACTACAGGTCAAGGGGAGAGCTCAGGTGCCCAAGAAAAGCAAAAGGCAGATATACTCAAAGGCCCAGCCCTCTTCCCTAAAACAACCATTCTCTGACTCTCAAAGCAGGTGTAATCAGTGACATGTGTTCTCCCAAAAAGTAGTTCCCTCAAGCAGTATTTGTCTCATGGCTTCAGTCTCTGACTTTGCATCTGCCCAGCCTATTAGGTCTTGTTTGTTATCTAGCCAGAAATTGGCATGCAGAAAAGAGTTTGAAAATAAAGGAAATTAATCAAGTTATTTTGGAAGTAACTTAAAAGCCCCCTTGTACCAAGAAATTACTATTTCTCTACTTTCCAAGAAAGATTCTTTCAGAAAACTACCAAATATACTAGTAGATTATAAAATTCCATCAATTTAAAAGGTTGTCTTTAATTTCAGCAGAAGTCAGATGCTGTGTTTTGTTGCATGTTGCCTCAACAGACTCTATACTGCCATTGTACATAGAAAATCCCATCTCCTTTGCAGTTCTGCAGTGGACCAGGAATTTTTCATTTAAGTATTTTCTTCCACATTAAAAAAAGACAGTTTGAGTGAACAAAACCTTTTAACAGAACATATTTGGCTTTATTCACTTTTTATCTGGAAGGTGCCTTGAACCCAGGATGGAATGATTAGTGGAAGCACCAGAATGGAGAGACAGAACTGCTTTTGAAAATGTCTCTCTTTGAATGACAAGAAGGAAACTTACCCCACGTTTCCTACAGTGCTGATGAATGACCTGGCTACCAGACTATTCTCAGATGTCTCTTTCTCAGATGTGTTTTTCAGCATAAGCTTTGAAAGAGGTCTTTCAGTATTAGCATCAGAAAACAGATTGCCAAAGGCTGAAACCTTCCTTCAGATAAAGTATTTTCTAGTCAGAATTGTCAGACATGGTTATTGAATGTTATAATGGTGTTACAACCTTCCGGAGTTGGGGAAGGATTTGACTCAAAAATCCTGATGCTAAGGCCTTGGAAGAAGGATTTGAGGAGCAAGAAAGGAGCTTTAGGTAACTGTGAGGTGACAGGTTTTGTTCTGCAGCACTCACTGGAACCTGCCTTTTGCCTGAGCAGCCAAGAGCCGCTGCAGCACCCGATGGGCACAAACAAGCCAGAAGGCTGCAGGTGAAGGATCTGCACATCTGATCTGTCATCAGCCTTTTTTCTTCTTCCAAAATAATGCATCTGAGAAACGCACATGGTCACAGATTCGAAGCAATTGGCAGACATTTTTGTTTGCCTCCTCACTAATGCTAAACAAACACAAGATTTAGGGCTGTACTGACCCATAGCAGTCCTTGGCAAAATTCAACAGCAAAAAAGGTTTATAGAGAGGATTTGTGCTACAAAAACAAAATCAGGTCTGCTCAAGAACTCCTTCTCTGCTACATAGGACACAAACAATTTCTTAGTCATTGCATTTTCACTCCAATTTACTAGAACCTCATTCAATAGAGCATTCAGGATTAGGAGGCTTTAGCATGCTTTCTGTAGAAACTGCGTGTCTTTGTGCGTGTGTGTGTGTGTTCACAAAATGAAAGACAGGAGAATGCTATGTGGGAGGAGGTGAAGTGTCAAGAATTTGGGATTTGCTTTTGCAAATAGCTAGGTCAGCAGAATATATACTTGTCCTATTACAATACACCAGGCCTTGCTCACATGAAACTCTAGAGATGTTAACGGAAACTTTTTTTAATGAAAAAATTTAGACTTGAGCAAGATTTTATGATGTTTCTGAGATCACATCAAAATAAAAATAAAACAGGCTTTCATATATTTGCACCTGCTACTTAAAAATACACTTCATTCCATGAAGACTAATGAAAGGCACAGTTCCATAAGAATTATGCCGTATCACGTCAGAAGACCAAATTCTAAATTATCAGCTTCTTTCAACCCTAATTACCCATGTGTCACACTTCAGAAGTTGTTTTCTCATCCAAACTTAGTTTATCTCTCTTGGAGCATGTGCACCTGATTGCAAGACTATTTTAAGCAGTTATTATCTGTCAGTAGAGGTACAGATAGTGAACCAACCATTAAGGGACTTCTGGATATCAACAACTGCAAAACAAAAAAATTACTGTGGTGCAAATGGATTTACTTAAATAGCCTACCATTACTTCTTCCCTGGGTAGCAAGAAAATGTGTCTCTGTTAACAGGGGATAACTCGTTTGAATGTGTTAGTCAAGCATTTGCAGGCATGTGGCCTTTCATACCTGGTAAAACAAGCCTGAAACATCATGAAAAGCTTTTTTGCAGGATTTCCTAGTCAGCAACATTGAATTCTACATCACTTCTAAGACATTTATCTTCTTTTTTTTTGTTTCTTTTTTTTTTTCTTTGCTATTTGTCACCACTTTAAAACAGCTGGTACACAAATACACAAAAAAAGTATATTCTGGGAAAGAATTCTTATACACTGCATCCATCATTGCAACTGATCAGTAAGATAAACCCTCTGGTAAAGCTTCATGTTTCTTCTCTGTCCAGATTGCACATTTTTCCAGGAATCATAAAAATCTACTCACTAAATTATCAAACACAACTTCTGAGAGCCTAATGAGAGATAGTTCAATGCAACAGCTTTTTATTATTATTAATACTATAAAATGACAATATAATTATTGAAAAAATTAAATCTAAAATAAAATAAAATAGAGGCACGATATCTTTGAAAAATATGCAAAGAATGTAATTTACTTATGTAGCAGCAAAGGAAGGTGCACAAAAAAGACACCAAGAATTGGTTTCCCGTTAGATTTTGACATCAAATGTAAGAGATTTTCAAACAGTCAATTAAATTCTGTTCAGAATGCAGAGAATCATTAAAAGCTTCTTGAAATTTTATGAGGACAATTGAATGATTGGGGGGAAAAAAGCCCAAAATAAGAACATTTAAGGGAAAAAAGTACTGGTAAGTATAAGGTAACAAAGAGGGATTCATTTTACAAATACATAGAAATTCCACCAAAAAAAATCCATACAAATAATTAATATTTAGGGCAATGCAGAAGCAGCTAAGGGTTAGCTGTGGATCAGGCCATGGGAATGGAAAGGACAATTTAGGTCCCCTGCTCTGGCCCAGTGAATATTCAATTAGTTAAACAACATGAAAGACTTTCATTAGGAGAAACTCACTGACATACTCTGTGCCTAATGATGAAGTATTGTAATTGCCTCGCAAATGGAGAGATGTGAGTTCAGTTCATAATGCTGGCCCCTTTCTCACACTGTTCTCTAGGTGTCAGCTCGCAGACACAGCCTGAGACAGGACACTGGACAAGCCGGGACTCTGGCTGATCCAGGGTGGCAGTTTTTATAGCCTCATTCTCGTAAGAAAGTGATACCTAGTTCGGAGGCCTAAATTTGGAAACAGCCACAGCTGAGAATGCCGAGCACGGCGAGCTGCTCCCCCGTGGCTCCGTGTCAGATCCTTACCGCTTTCAAGGGCCGGGGCTGGGGCTCTTTCCTACAGTCGGCGTTTCCTGATGGCTCCCCGAGGCAGCTTCACGACTCCGGGGTCGTAACTTTCTTGGGTGATTACTACAGATAGATCCAAATTATCCCTTCCTAAGCTCCAGAGCTCGGGAGACCCGAGCCAGTCTGGGTCACCAGCCGCGCAAATACAGGCTAATTGTGTAACACGTCACCTAATTTAATAAGCAGAGCACAGCTCTGTGCTAACCAAATGACTCATCCTCCACACCAAAGTGGCTCCCATCCAGATGGTCACAGCATGGTCGTGCCTCCTTTCCTTTAAACATGGCCCTCCAAGCTTTAGAAGGGGTATGCCTGTGTGCATGGACAAGACACCGCACAGCACCTCCAGATTAGCGCTGCAAAGGCAACCTGGATTCAGAGCCGTTGTGGTCCCACCTCTAATGACTCACGGGTTCCAGCAGGCACCTCTCAGTTCTCACAAAGGGTCTTTTCTGCCCAAATGTGCACTGCTGAGCTGTTTGTGCCCTAGAGAAAACCCCACACTTACTGTATCCTTCCATAGTACCTACATGGTGAAAACAAAAGTCTATGGCCAGATCAGCTCCAGTGAGATCTAGAGCACCAAGTCATCACGAACTCGTGCAAGCAAATGCCTCACAGCTCAGATTCCCACATCCATTCAGAGTCCATGCCGGTCATATTACCCTGAAATTCCTTTACTTTGGAGGGTTATGCAATTTGCAGCACGTTGTTTTCCAAACTACCTCCACTAGATCAGCCTAGTATTTTGATACCAGTCATTCACATTCAGAAGTTAGCAACCTCTAATCAACTTTAAATTGCAATCAAATGATTGGCACATTTTAAAGATACATCGATCATTACACAAGTAATAGTAAAATTCCATTTTTAACAGAAAAAGTATGCTGTTCCAGACATCAAATTTTGATGGAAATGTCAAAAATGGATTTATATTCTGAAAAAAAAAATATCCTTGAATGACACTGAATCTGTTCACTACTTGAATTGCTGGCAATGAAATTAACTGTCTGACAGCCTCTCATATGAAAATGTTACCTTATAAGCATTTCATATCCAAATCAATAAATGCTATCTTTGTCACTAGCGGGGAAAAAAAGGCACAAAAATAAATACTGCCTTCTGAAGGATATATTAATGCTAACAAGTAAACTGAAGCAATATACAATAATCTTACTCCTGCCAAGGTATGTCATGGCAAAATCAATACGATATATATGTCAATACATGCCAATGTTATTTTAACACCAAATCAGTGTCCTAGGTCAATGTTTTGCGTAGCTGATGATAAAAGTGACACTGGTAATAGCAGTATTACTTATCAAGATGTGTTATGTCAGCTTGCTTCTGTTCCTGTCAACACTGAAAACGTATAGTGATAATGCACTACATATGCTACCCACCTCTCTCTGCCAGCATCAAGCCAGCTTATGCCAAATCTTTCTAGAAACACTAATCAACATGCCCTGCTACAGAGAGCTGAGATACCGAGGCTGTCTAATTTAAGATGCTGATGATGAAGTAATAAACTTTCAAGCATTACAAGCAAACTAAGGTTCTGCCAATGTAGATATTCTAAAAGACTGACAGTGATTGCCATTGGACATTCTAATAGCTTTCATATTACGAAAATACCTCATTTTTTTATTACCACATATACCATCTAGTAATACAATAATGGAAGTATAACAGAAATGTTTGATTACCTACAGAGGACCCTGAAATAATTTTACAGGTTTACTCCCAGTGAAGATTTTATTAAAGACCCCAGCACACACATATGCAAGAGATACCTTGCGTTTTCCACCACCAATAAAGGAGACAAAAAACTTTTTAAGCATCATTTTAGCCTATACTGCTCTCCATCTGTGACAGCCTTCATAAAATAAAAATACTCCTTAGAAACACCCATATGCATGACAGCAGCTTTTCCGTGCCCAAGTATCACCTTCAGGAAAGACTAATCCCTAAATCTCCAGCAACTTGGAACTGGTCCTTTGTATCCCATTCCTACTTGCACAGGCTCTGTTGAGCACTGCCTACAGTGGTGGCAGCAGGTGCTCAGGTCACAGTCACTGACCAGCGTGTCCATGGCACACTGAGACCAAGGGGGGCCAATGTAGTGTTGTGTCTGGCCAAACCAATTAAAGAGTTCTGAGGTGGGGAGAGGTGGGATGGAAATTCTGGACTAGGGGGGCCTCTGAGATTTTCACTGTCGATTTCAGTGAAGAAACGCCATCAAATTTTGTCCAGAGTACTTTAATGAAAATGTTTATGTGAGGCCAAATGTGCTGCTCTTACTTCCTCTGATGAGAAAAGAAAGCACAGGGTGGCCTTGGGTTATATTCTGTCATGGAAACCTAGTCTAATCCTGCACTTGATCCTCCCAAAACATGAGATAGAAGACTACACCATTAACAAAGCTAGATATTATTACTGTGCAAAATTCAGAACCAAATGTGAAATATACATTATAGCTCACTCTTTATATAAGTCTCCAGAATAACAATCTTTTTGTTATTATTCTTTTTGGCTAGAATATCCATCTCATCAAGCAAGACACATGTGAGGGACTAAAATATTTGAAGAATCACTTATAAAAATGCTAACAATATTATTACTTCACAAAGCTGATGCTTTGAAGAGTTTAAATGCTGTCAACTTGGGAGATATTTCTTCCTTGATATTCAGATTCAGGAGCAGTATATCTTGTATGACTGGAAGTGCACCATAAATATTATAGATGGTCAGAAATAATGTGTTCGTTTGTCAGATTTTAAAATGGCTTCTAAACAAGTAAAAAAAAATCTTATTTTTTATATGAATAAATTACATCAGTAATCTTTGTAGTAAGCACCATCTAAGACAAGGTTTTACCTTTACAGTGATTAGCATAAGGTTAATCTCCGTCAGTCAACTGCAACTGTAATAAAATATACTGAGACCCCTTGAGCTTATGGTATGCAATTCTACAAAAGCAATTATATTTCTCTGCCTGTTATGGAAGTGAAGTTTTTTTATGACAGTCAGCCAAGTTCATTTCTAGTGATAGAGAAAACCAATGGTATAAAGGCAATAGCCTCAGGGATCTGTCTATCCATTATCTTCAAAAAGAATCAATTTCATGCTTAAATGTATATAAATATGTATAAATATCACTGCACCTTGTCAAACCTTAATTCTCTAAAAGCATTCCCAAAAACCATATTTGATCCATGCAGTAAATACCGCAATGAAACACCATTTTAAATTAAACCAAATAGCCTTAAAATTGACAAGGACATGACACTGAGAAAAGGGAAGTTAATGATACCATATTCTTTAATACAGTCCCCACAAGTTGTAGGCAAATCCTAAACTATACCTCAAACATGACAAAGAAAGTAGCAAATAGCTTTCTAACCACAAAATCACCACAATGTTAGTTCCTTTAGGGTGGAGAATCTCTAAAGAAAAACAAAGCTTTGTTCATTAACAGAGGTCTGGGCTAAACCAGAGATCACTTAGTGATCAACTTCAGACTTTTTATCATCTACACTATCTGTTGATGCATGATTCCATATAAAACACTACATACCATATTGCACCATTCCTGTAGAACACTGCTGGAGCAGCACTTCAGCATCATATAAAGGTGTCTTCTTTTTTCTTTAAAGCTGTCTATATATGTTGGTAATAGTAAACTAAACAAAAAAAATCTGACACCACTGAACCTATGAAAAAGCATCACAATAATGATGGAGCAAAGCTTATAAAGAGCAAAAATTGTGCGGTAGTAAAGAATGAAGTCTGCAGCTTCGGGAAAGCATAAAAAATCTGGGGTATCTGAGGAGGAATTCATTAAAGAGGTAAAACCCATCTGAAGGTGTACTAAGGGACTGCAGGTTTCTTCTTCAGCTGATACGAACTGCCACCACTCCTTGTTCTCTGCCTGTGGCT
Organism: Melanocharis versteri; assembly: GCA_013397845.1. Lineage (NCBI taxonomy): Eukaryota > Metazoa > Chordata > Aves > Passeriformes > Melanocharitidae > Melanocharis > Melanocharis versteri. The sequence goes on along the minus strand of VZTG01001359.1, from coordinate 442,069 downwards.
TCACTGGTCCACACCACAGAACCAGTGGGGAAAAAAACAGCAGGAAAATATTTCAGCTGGGGATCAGGAAACATTTTCCAGTGCCATCTAGCTCTCAGAAATAACCCCTCAGGACATTAATGCAAATCCTGTGTCAAACTTCAGCAATCAAGGTTTTTAGTAGCACAGGAAAATAGATAAGGCTCAAAAAAGTGCTTCCTATATAAAATATTACCTAACATCATGAATCTATAGTAAGGACTATTATTTATTTGTTACAGTGTTTTCCATTAGCATAGAACCCATTTCTAAATACCTTCCTAAATATTGTTTAGCATCCAGTTAGTATCCTCCATAAGCTGTTTATAAGGTGCTTGATTTAATAAGTATTTGAAATGCTCAAATATTCTTTCTATTGCACTAGGAAGAGGCTGGCAATATAGAGATGGTTACAGTGCCAAACAGGTGCAAGTGTGTAACACAGGCAGTTGTTTTCCCTTTTCAAACCAGTTTTCTGAATAAAGTCTGCCTGAAGAAACTTAAACCCATGTATTCCCCAACCACCAGGCAAGAGGCCATTCTTGCAAGAGGTAAAACTCATCCCCTCTTCTATTACACTGCTTTATATTCAGAAAATATTCAGCACTTATGATTGCTTATTGCTCACCAATAGTTAAGGGACATTATTAATAGAGGGTGAGATTTGGGGGTTGGGATGCATCTTAAGGTTGGTTTAAAGAAATTATGCAAAGACTGGGTCTTCAGGATGCTTTAGGCACCCACATTCCCCTATCCTACTCCAGTAGGATATCTTTCAAAAGGGAACAACAATTTTTCTTTTCCCTTTCCCTTTGTATTAAACAGAAATGACCACCCTGTGGATCTGTTCTGTAAGCAGGGGCTCAGATCAAACTCATAGGATCAAAGGACTTATCAAAATAATTTCTGCTTTCTGCATTTGTGAAAGAGATATGGTTTCAGACCGGCATCAAAATACTCAGAGTATACTGTAAAATGAAGCCATTGAAGGTGAAATGGATGTGCTTGGAAAATTTTCAAATAAGAAAGCCTTGAAAGCCCATGACTTGAAGGGAACTAAAAATCGCTTTTCCAGAATTCCGACTGAGATATTTGAATTATGTCTGAATCTTACTCTGGGTGGGAAAAGCTTTTTATCTCAGGTCCCAGAAAAGCAGACTTCTTCCTTGCTTTGCACTGTAGTAAACTAGCTGGCAACTATGGTCAGTCAGAGCCATTTAATTTTTTATCTTCTGTCATGTCTAGTTCAAGAATTGTGGTATAAATCTGGAAAATAAATAGGAAGAGACCAAATTTGTTTTAGACTAAACAAACTGAAAATAATCTACATGCCATAATATTGCACTGTCTCTTGGACTAATCTACATGCCAGAATACTGGACTGCTCTGTCTCACTGCTGATATGTTACCTTCTCTCTTAAGAGTTACAGGATCTTTAGAACAGCGGGCTTGGTGGTGGGAAGACAGACAAAATTTAAGATATCCTACCAAGAAACCCCTCTGGGTCTGTAAATTAAGCAAATGTGAACATCCTTTTACAAAAGCAGGGTGGGGGCCCATAACAAAAAGGAGCCAGGTCAAGTTTCAGTAAAACTGACTGGGTTTTTTTTTTAAAACATTCTGACCAAAGCAGACCGAGGCTAACAGTTTTATATATACTTATTTTCACTTCATACCACTCAACTTCAGGCAATTGCTCAGCTAAGCCAGTTGGATTTCCAGAGGCTGTAATCCAGTGAGCAATGTGACTGAAAGAAAGAGCAGCGCCCTTTCCAGCTCTCCTCCAGCCCAACTCCTTGTCCACAAGTGATGTTCTTTGTCTCTTTAGTTCAACTGCCCAGATTTTTCTTTACCTTAGGCAATGTAGAATTTTTCCCTGGAGAATTAAGTTTTCTCTGTACAAAACAGCCTAAGAAAAAATAATTTTAAAAAAATAATGTCAATTACTTCTGATTTCAGTCCAGTAAGTGCAAGCATAAAGGAAATTAGGTTAATCCAACACCAGGTGCAATGAGGCAGAGCATCTGGTTCAGTTTTACAGAGACTAAGTGGGTTCACCTGCTATAGGTACCACGGTCAGTATCTTTCATAAATATAATGGATTTAATTTCTGTCTGTGTCACTATGTGTCTAAAGGTACACTTCAGCTCACCCTTGCAAAAACAGGTTTGATTATTCTTCTGTTATTGAGTACATCGCTCCTGGTGGTGCAGCACAGCTTGGCTATGGGTATTAATAAGGTTTATCAGGTGAGATAGAACCCTCTCTCTTCTTACAAATGTCCTTTATTTGCAGACAGAGTGCCCTTTGTAAAGTTACTCTTGTTTAAATGAGAAAAGCTATTTTGTCTGTGAAGATTTTATATTGCAAGGCACTGTTTTTCCTAGAACTGAATTTTTCTGCATTATGATTTTCTAACAGAAATGGAAAACTAGATTACAACAATCAACTGGTTCAGCTGTTGCTATAATTCCAGTTAAATCTTACAAGAATTTTTGCAGAGTTCCTGCATACGTTTACTGCTTTAATTCATTCTCAACAGAATATATGCACTCTGAAATTAAGCAAAATTCTAGCAATTGAAGTGGGATATTTCCACATATTTCTGTCCTGCGCTGTCATGACAAAGGCATAGAAAAGTCCTCTGCAATCCAAGTGAAGCTTGCATTGATTATTTGAAGGCAGGCACACTGACTGTATCTATGATGATCAGTGAATGCATACTAGTTAAATAATTTCCATCTCTTTTGGACAAATTAATACCAGGTGAAAAGCATTTATTAAGTATATGCAAATCATCCTGTGAGTAGTTTTTTTTCTCCACATTTCTTAATTCTATTTTCCCAAAACACAATAGCGTTGCCAAGGAAAATACAGATAATTACATTTATCACACAGCCAACTTTTTTTCTGCAGGTGAGATTGCCCTTTCTCAGGGCATGTGATGTCCCTTCACAATTTTTTCTTTCCTGACTAGTAGCTACTAAATCAGAGACCATCCTGAATCCACAAACACAGCAAGGAGAGTAACCTTCCACAACTATTCTCTTGGACAATTCAATAAAGGAATCTACAAGCCTCGTGGATCAATCTCACTGCAGTGGTGACGTCTAAATGGCAACATTTCCTAAGAGGAAGGAGTTATGGTTGTTACAACCTGGAAACTGCTGTACTTAAATTCACATAATTAACAGTACAAATTGAATGTTCTCCTGACCATTTGATCCTTTATTGTTCAAGTGAGAAACATGAGCAGAGCCTTGTTAGCTTGCCCAGCGTACCATAAAAGATATATAGGGTGTAGTAGAATATTAAAAGAGGTTGTGGGAAAAAATAGCTTCAGAAAACATGGAGAAAAGACAAGAGTGTGTAAGACAATAAATGACTGACATACTTAGCATGCTGAAAATACTCTTTCAAACTGGAATCCCCTCTGCTCTCAATCAAAACCAGTGGTTCTTAAAATAGCCTAACACTTTCCACAGGAGTAGGAATGTCAACGGCTGTTTCTTGGGACTGTGCCCAGATTTCAGTCTACATTTTCTCTGCATTTTCACTTGTGTGTATCTTGAACTTCTCATCTAAAATTTTTGTGCGCCTGCTGATACCTCTGTTCCACATCAAATATAACTCTGAGCAATGAATTAAATGAATTGACAGACAAAAAAAATAGTATTGCAATAATATGAAAAGCCAAGGTTTCTGCAAACTTAAATGGACGTTTCCTGTACAGGCAGTTAAGGAAACACAAGTATTTACCAAATTTACATGTGAGATTGTTAAGGCTCCATTATGGTCAAAGGAGAGAGAATAGGCACTTTTTAGAGAACGAAACATTTCACCATAAGATAGGCATCTAAACCACATCAGAGAAAAATGCCCAAGAAGTCCCTGCTTCCTTCTGACTGCAACAGGAGCCTAGACAACCTCTTCAGATGTAAATGCAGCTGCCTAAAATTCACGGGAGATGAATCACAGCCTACTGATTAGCTCTGTTAGCTAAAATAAGAATCTCTAAATTTCTGATTTTAGGGAATGAAAATCAGGTAATTGAAGCAAGATCAGGCTCTGAATTAGTAGGACAAGAATGACTGTAACCTGGAGTCTACCCCCTCTCACCTCTTCAATTATTTCTGAAGACTAGCAAGTAAAATATTGAAATCTTCTGTAGGTCTCTAACACCTAGAGCCTTCCTTCCTCACCCAAAGTTCATAGCATAGGTCTTGAATAAACTTAAAATGGTACTCTGATACTTTCTTTTCAATTTCTGCATTGAAATATCATGCTGGCACCTGAAATTTTGGTGGGAAAGAATGCTGGAATGCCAGAACAATGAAGAAATAGGTCTGAAGGTCTTTTTTGGGTTTTTTTTTGAAGAAAGCATAGTGCTAGAATGCCAGAAAGCACAACTAGGAACTAAATGCCATTTGCTGTTAGTTAGAGAAACTGCAAAACCAGGGTAAGTCAAATGCTAGAGGTTCTTGAAGCTTACTTATTGGCTCAGTCTAGGATTGTTTATGTTTTGAATAAATTTTTATGTCATATTTTCCTATTGGAAAATTGTTAAAACCAAAATATAATTTCCAATTACCTAGTGGAATCAAACTCTATGGATTTGGCATCAGGATCAGGAAAGACTTGACATCAGAAGGGCAACATCCATCGCAAGGCAGCGTGTTTGCGCCAGTGTTCGGTATGGCAGCAACAGATTCCTCAGCCATCAGGGAGATCAAATTTTTGGAATGGATTTAAGATGGCAAGCTCTCAATTAAAGGCACACCACCAAGGTACTCACGAGCTGAGGCTCACTATCTCCCGGGTGCAGAGACCAGCTCTCCTCTTCCCTTGGCCCTGGGATCATCTCTTATTCCTCAACCCACTGCACACCATGTGCTTGTGAGGATAACATTTACCTGCCACCTTGCTTTAGTTAAAGGAGCAAAGTGTTTTTTTCACCTTGCCTCACTTTTTTTGTGTTCTCTTTTCCTCCCTTTTGCTAGCTGCCAAACAGGCACAAGATAGCATTAATCAAAATGTTCTGGGTGACCTTTGAAGAGGCACTGTGCTGGGAGCCCTCTTTACAATCTAAATGAAACACTTACATCATCCAAGGAATGGGCTCTCTTGAGGTTATAGACAATTTCACCCAAGAAAAGTGTGGGCACACCGTGATGTCAGGCATTAAGAAAAAAACCCCTGCTTTAAGAGTATTCATTGGATAAAATTTCCTTGCCATTTCTTTCTGTACTGCAAAAAGGTGTCTAAGGAAGGACAGCAAGTAAAATGCATTTTACCAGCCTGTTATATGGTGAATGATTTCATAAAGCACAGCTGTTTCCCAGGATAATGTATATTTCTTCTTCCATTGTGAATGACCTCCCCAAAAGCAGTATTCATCTGACCAAACGCAAAGGTGTCCAGAACATAAATGTACATCTAAGTCACGTTCTCTTTACATGCAATAAAGAGGAATCAGCACTTCTGAGATGCAGTCCATCCTACCCAAAGATAAATGTTTCATATGGATCAGATTAATCATAGTCTCGTTTTTTTTAATTGGCATTAAAAAACTCAGATTGGTTTCTCACTCAGATGTACATTATAGACATGTCAAAGAGGGGATATGATTCCTGTCTAAGCAACATTAGGTGGGCCATTCATGCACAAGATTCCTTGTAAATATGAGCCAGTGCGTACCTAGAGCAAGACTATGCCTACTATAATATTGTATAGAAAACCAGATCTGTATAAAGCTAAGTTTCTACTACAATGTCATAGATTCTTGGTATAAGAACAAAATTGCCATGAGGTGCCACATGAATTTACTATACAAGCAAAAGTGGCAGTTCATATGACACATAATTTTTATAAAACTTGCTGCATCAGGAAGTCCCAGATGCCAAAAAGAAAAACAGATCAAAACCCAAGAAAATACATCCACGGTGAACAGATCCACTTATTTACACTAAGCTCAGGTGGAACAGGAAGGCACAGGAATATCTGTCCTTTTCACTACGCCTTTTTTTTCCGTAAGCATGAGCCGCAGGTAACAGTCAAGGACACGACACTGAGCTAGATGGACTGGACCTCCAATTCAGTCATCCATTCTTGTTTTCTGACCTCATTGCCAACACTGTTCTTACAGCAGTGAGCCAAGCACGGAATATTATAACCCTCCTTCACTCAGACCATTTTTTTCCAGGATTAACAAATGCAGGTTAAGCCTCAGTTTTACACCAGGAAGCACCCAAAGCACAAACAGAAAATGCAAGCCATCACCTTACCTGCTTTTACAATATTACTTCAAAACATTTGTGCTTGGTCCAATCCTCCATTCCTGATACATTATTTCAGTAGAGATATTTACTGGTGAGGAGAGTTAGTGTTGGAGCCAAACACCTACTTGTTATTATCCATTCTGTTTGTTATCAACGTGATTCATCAGCAGTGGTCTCATCTTCCATCCTTTTGGGCAAAGTTGAAAAATTGCTAAGAATAGCAGCAGAATTTGCCTGCAGAGTGTTTTTCTGGGGAACTCAAATCTTAGACTGTAACTCTGGTGCTAATTGAATTTTTACCTCCATCTTTTTAGGGGAGAACACAAACAGTAAGAGATAAGGTTGCTTTTTGTAACGTTTCTTTCTACTACATTGTCCGTGTCCCTTTTTTTATGGTAGTGAAACACAAAACTATGGCTCAAAACCCTCTTCTTAAACACCTTAACTATTTTCTGAAGAATCAGACACATGGGGATTTCCCAATAATAATCTGGAGCTCAGCAGTGAGCTGTCATTGCAAAACAAAATAAGCTCTGACCTGCTCGTGATAAAAAATATTTTACATATGACATTATTTTTCTTTCTGTCCAAACATCCTATTTTCCTTTCACTTTTAAATCAGCCATCAGGCTAACTACTGTATTTCAGCAGTCACTGCTGCTATGCATTACCAAATATGAACTCTTATACCAAGCTGAAGGAGACGCATATCCTTTATATTAAATACATCTCCTACATGACTGAAAGAAGTATGTTAGGGAAGAAAAATTGTCATATTATGCTAAGTCAATTTCTTTTTAGCACTTTTAAATCAACTCTACAGAAAAAGAAGTGAAAAGTCCAAATAAACACAAGAATTACAAATATTTTTTGCACAAAGTAACTACCATTCCCTGCATCCCATTCTACTCCAGGGAGCAATGAATTACTGTTATTTTCCAGTACAATCAGTGTAAATTAATTATTTCAAAACTGGGTAGAAATAGACACAGACACACACACATCCCCTAACAAGAATACTAAAATGCTGCTAAAACCAGGAAATAGTTACAACAGTTTTCAGAAAAATCCTTTAAGAAAAAAGTTTTGTGTGTGCTTGGAAGGTTTTACCCAAATTTTACCTGTGTTTATTGCAGCCAAGCCTGTGTAGAGAGCCCATAATAACAGACAGGAATAGGACTATTTCAGTATGCAAGCCAGCTGGCTTGGATAAACCTGTGTTTTGTGGTGGTAAGCTTTAAAAAAATATTTGAAGTTGTAGTGTTTTGGGCCTTGTTGCTGTTGTTTTTGTTTTTTTTTTTAATCAAAACAGAATGGTATATAATCAAAACTGGCTGCATTTGTAGAAAAGGAGCCACATGAAGCTGAGCACTAGCAATTAACAGTGCAAGTGCTTTTCCTAAAGGGAAACACAGTCAGTGTTTACATTCATCTCAGTATTAGCAGCCAGTCACACAGTGCTCACAACAATCATTTTCATGGAGTTATCAAATTTTTCAACTGCAAACTCCGGTCCCTACGGATATTAAATCACAGAAGCAATCCAAACAAAATCAGTGGAGGAGTGCTGCTAATGAAGTGTGTGCACAGATCCACACAAAGTCGTAGCCCTAAGTGTTTATCAGGGAGGAACAGGTTGGCAAACAGCTGCCAAAAAAATAAATAATATGTCAGAAATTAATAGCAGTCAGTCTGTTGTTCCTGTAAGAGACAGAAGACAACTGAAATTAAAATAAAGGAACCAAAATACAACCTTGTAAGAGCCCACAAACCACGAGGGCAACCGCACAATCTAATTTATGTTATCTGATATCACTTCAGGCTTCCTAATGCTGAAAAAATCCAAGAGTATCTCTAGACTCAAACAAAGAACCAACCATGGGACTGCAGAGCACTGCAAAGCTGTGAAAGGACGATTCTTGTTACAATGCCCAAAGCTCCTGCCAGGCTGGAGCACAGCAGCTGCCTCACATGCCTGGAGCGCAGCGAGCAGGAGTGCCACAAATCCTGTAAACACTTCAGAAAATACAGGAGAACAAGAGGTCAACCAAAAATGTGACACCTTGCCTAGTGCTGTCAAGTGAGAAGGCAACCACGTCACTGAAAGAGTAGCAGCAAAGGAGGATTGTCTGCAATGCTGGAAAGATATTACCCGTAGAAATAATAATAGCAAAATAAATCAAGCAAAGAGCTGAAGCATTCTCACTTGAGGATATGATGCAAGTATCACTCCCAGATTTCTGAGTAGAAATATATCTTCTAGTTATACAGCAGTCCCGGGATATAAAAGTCTTCTGTATACCTATCTACATATTTTTCTACAGATCAACACAAAAACAATTGGTTAAGACTGAGTTACAAGTACAGTCAAGTGCTTTATATAAAGTGCCGGAGGGAAAGGAGGGAAATCTTGTTTGCGGCTCAGCTGGGCTTGGGTATGGAAATCAATGGCAAAACTTGTTTGTACAGAAGGAAAAGAGTTTTCCCTAGTATCAGCATCAACCCACGTGGAAAGCTGTGCTGATGAAGCCAGCAAGAAAAATGCAACAGCAACAAGGTTTTAGTCTCCTTACTGAACTCCCTTATCCTGCAGTATGTGAAAAAGAACAACTAAACTTTTTCATGGAAGAGGCTTATAAGTGTCTAGTGGGAAATCCACAGATGTTGGGAGAATCACTTCACAAATGCAAAAGGTTGTTATAAGCATATTAGCAGAGGGAGTTTCTGCTCTTGAGCCATACTTACAAGCTATTTATAGGTGTTCTCTCAAGTAATCTGTGAATTCTACACAATTATTTACCAAAAGTGTGAGGAAACAATTTTAGGTACAAATTATGGAATTATTACATTGACCAATAAAATACAGCTAGTCACACATTAATTATTAAAAGGATAAGGTTTCTGAATATTCAGCCCAACACATCCCCTATTTTTCACTCTCTATCTCTATTCCCATGTTTCTTGAATTTTTTAATTCACACATATCTATTTGATTCTCACTCCCACCATCTTGTAGTCCTTTTTTACCTCATTTTTCAAATTTGACTACCTTTTTTTTCTTTTCTTTCATTTCTCCCATTTCAGACTCCTATTACTCTTTCTCCACCTTCTTTTAATAATTTTTAGGACTCCCTGCCTTTTCTGTCTTACTCTCAGCTTTCTTCTCAAGTCTTGTCTAATGTGTGTATTACAACCAGGACCATGGTGTGCAGTACTAAAAAGGTTTGTGGTGCACACCACATTTTGCCACAGCACCAGTGAGTGCAAAGAGCCCCCCAGATTCACCCCACTTTTTACTTCACCAGTACTTTTCCCTGCAGCACTGATTTGACTGACATATGCAGCGAAGAGTAAAATTATTTTGCTAATATGAAGTCCCATTGCTTCAGGAAACAACGAAGTGCTGAAGCTCCCCAGCAAAACCAATTTAGTAATTCAAAACAGCACTTATGCCTCAAAAGTTCTCCTAGGTTCAACTTTTCAACCCCTACTCCTCCTCCATTCAATGTTCATCCCTTTTCTGCATCTGTAAACCCACACATGCCTAAATATGGGGATAAAATGTCCTTGGGTACCCATGCTAGCACTGTTGCTTATCTGAAGCTGTTACTGCCTTGGCTCAGCTCAACATCCAGGTGCCCATCTCACACCCAAAGCCAGACTGGGATTTGTCACTCAGGTATCACAGACCACATCTCCTGACAGGCAGCACGCAATGCTCAGGGAAAGCGGAGACGCCGCATTTCAAAACCAGGCACCAGAGGCGTTTCCGACAGCGCTGAACAGCGTTCCGAACAGCGCTGCTGTTCAGCTGGAGGAGTATAGACAGGGATGACACACCACAGTAACGGGCCAAAAATGTGAACTCAAGAGGTGATAACATAATAAAACAAATTTGAAAAGTAACTGGCTGGTGCAAATAAACTTCACTGAGATATAATTCATTGTTCTGTGTCTATTTTAAAAGTTTAAAAGTTCCTTTCAGTTTCTTTGTGGGTTAACAGTTCCAAACACCCCGAGTACCTGCCATTCCACATAACACCTAGCCAGTCACTTCAGCGAAATTCTAAATAACTGATTTCAACACACAGCTAATAGATACAAATGTACTTGCTGATGATTTTTCTGCCAGATATGTTCGTTCCTCTGAAATGAAAGTAACAGCAAAGAAAAGATTTTAAACTTATTATATAATTATAGTTTTAAAACTTCATTAAAACTGCTTTAAAACATGCCTCATTTTCCAGCACAAAAACATTGTAAATTATGGAAATAACTTTCTGTTTATGAAATCTACGTATTTTAAATTACACACATTTAATTGGAGAACAATTTATTGAATTCAAGAATATAACAGTTTGGGATGTTCATTCATGAATTAGATGGGAAAAAATAAGTTGTTCACAGGCTTCTGAAGATTTGTTCAAGATCACTTGAATTCATGCTTTTTCCATATATTCAATATCAGCTTAAAACAAACATCTGGACTTGAAAGACATTTACAAAGAATTCATATGAAGAATTTAGTATACAACAGCATGTGCAGTGTGTTCTGCAGATGCATAGTCATTGGCTACTCCTAAACTTGAGCTAAAAGGCCCTGATGTAGATGAGTCATGGGTGAACTGCAACATACATCACAGAAAATTACAGTATTAGTAATGCTAATGATGATGGAAATATTATTAATACTCATGCAACGATTTAGATTCTCCACTGGTTCCCAAAACAATCATTTGGAACTCAAAAATGACCTGATTCCTTTTATGTTCACTAAGCTGGAGCACTAAAATCCCTCTCACCATTTCCTCCACTTCCCAGAAGAAAAAAAGAATATTTGGCTAGGATACTTCTCGGAGTGGCCCGATTGTCTCAGAAGCAGGCACAGTGACTCTGAACAAGTCCTGGTCTCTTCTTTTGAGAGAAAAGCTGGTGAACTGAACTCAGAAACATCCAATAATGCTAAAAACACCTTTGCATTCTGCTTCAAAAGTGAAAGCTGGTTTTACAAAACAGTTTACCAACTCCCTCCACACTTTGTGCTGCAAATTCTGTCCCATACCTGCATGTCCCACACCTGCAAATACAAAAATACTGTTCTTTGTTGTTTGGCATCTGTTCTACTCTAGGCAGTGTTTCAGACATGCCACACAGATCATGACTTTACATATAATATAGTCTGTTTGCAAGAAGACACACGCATGTAAGTAACAACAGCTTTACTGGAAAATCATCATCTGCTCACTCAGGCCTTGACTGAAAGTGGCTATCTGCTTTTGAAGGGACCTGAATATACTTTATGTCAGTGACTAGCCCTCTAAACCATTTATATGCAATGAAAATTTCATAAATTCTTGGACTACACATGTAAGCTGCTGAATATCCATTAAGAATGGTACCCTGTCATAGACATCAAAAATAGAGTAGCTACAATATAAGGCCAACCTATGACAAAGACAATCTCTGCACTTACAAAGGAAGACAAACAACTATCAAACCGGACCACTGCCACCCTGAGAGAGGTCAGTGACATAACCAATGTAACCATTTATGTTTTATGCAATAAACAATATAGTTCCATTACTGGAACAAATTGTTCTTGTTTCAGGAGTTAGAAAGAAGGCAACTTTCTCCTGCATCATTAATGAAGGAACCTCTAAATCTGTAAAATTTTGTATGAAAAATAGTGATAAAAACAGAACACAAGAACATTAATTAGAACATTCTAATATAAAATTTCATAGACAAATAATGTTTTACAAGATATCTACAACACACAATAAGCATAACAGCATATAAATAATTCTGTTCTTAATAGAGTTTCCTATGAAGAAACTCCAACAAAGAAACAGCAAAGAGTTTTCTTCAGAATATTGGGGTCAGTATTTCAAATAAGTTCTGAGTTTTAAGGAATATGTAACATTGCTAGAGCAGAGTATATTCTGAAAATCTACATCAGTGTGTGTCAAAGCACATCCTGATTCTGCAATGCCCAATCCCATGCCCCTCCCAAGCCTGAGATCTGCCCAGAGCATCCTGAAAATGATTTCCATACTTTTACATGATATTCATATCTGCAGTACTAGAGCACTTCACAGAGGCAGTGCTCCTAGAAGTCAAGTGGTCTGATCATTTCCCCTTCTTAAAAATGACTAGTATCTACAAATATAACTGATTTTAAGAAACTGGTTTAACTTCTCCCTAGTAATTTTGGGAGTGTTACCCACACACCTGCTGCCAGGGGTAATTTCTGAGAGCACTTTGCAGTATGCAGAACCATTTTCTGGACTCATCCCTTTGGCTGCCATTATATGGAAGTGTGAAAATGCCAACTTTCTCTTTCTTTGGACATCTCAACCATTTCACTTAGATTTTCTGCATATGTCAAGAAGCATCTGTTCTGAAAAACTGCAAAAAATATTCAATTGGAGACAGAAGGATGAAATATTAGGTTTTATTTCACCATATTTTACTTACAACACCACTGTGGATAACTACTCTTTTTTTCAGATCCCATTGTATCCTGGTGTAGTTGGTCATGGTGACTCCTAAGCAAAATCATCATTGGAGAGCAAAGAAATAGCCTGTAATCCTGTTAATGACACTTTTATCATAACACTTATGAATAAAACAAAGAAAATAAAACAAAGTGAAAATTAAATTTGCTCTGAATAATCCTATTTCCCAAACTTTAAAGTGCACTGGAGCCCCTGAAAACTCCAGGCAATCCATCACACGATGCAGCACTGTGTCACCACAAGTCATTGGCAAGGTTGGAGCCCCACAGCCCTGACTTCTAAACCTTAGAAACTGGAGAGGAACTGAAAGTCATTACAGGAATCATTTATCATTATAATCCTTCAGCACATACACTTTCTTTCTCAGAAAAAGACACTGTAAACTAGGATATATTATTATTAAGAATAAAATGCAATGAAAAAAGAAATTCTTTCTTGTTAGATTTAGCTACTTCTCTCCTGCCTTTCGCCTGTCCCTTACACCTGACGAAAAAAAACCCCAAAAACCACTGACCTTTTCTCTGGATTTTTTTTTTAATTTGTAAATATCAGTGTCATTTCACCTAAAAGACTGTAAATAAGATTGCTATAAGGAAAGCTGCTGTATTTTTAACTGAGATCTGTTCCATCACATTAGTGAAAACCTCATCTATTAAACAAAAGCAAAGAGAAAGACAAATCGTGTCCTTTCCTCTGCTGGAATTTCAAATACAAATACTTTGCATTTTGCTTTTGTTGTCTCAGACTGAAAGAGCTGAGTTTTGGCTCAGGAGCTTTGCTAAGAATTACTCTTTGTCTGATCATCACTTATCTCAGTTGATGTTTCGGGTTTGATCTGGATATATTTCAAAGTGCATTTACTAAAGAAGAATATTAAATCATTTAATTCTTGCTTGAGGCTGAAAAATCTAATGATTTTTTTCAAACACTCTTGTTACAGAAAATCATCACCAACAACTGTATTTTTAAGAAGCAGTAAAATGGTGATAAATGTACTGTCAGTAACATTTTATGAGATGCATGGAATTTCTATGAAAACAATTTTAAATCTGTTCAACAAGGGAAAACTTTTTGATGGCTTTTCTCTGAATCTTCAGTTTTAAATGTTTCAGGCAAATCCTCTTGGTTCATTTCACATCATTTGAAAACATAACATTTAAAAACACTATCATTTTCCCATGTTTGATTTCCAAATGTTCCTCAAGATCAAGAAACATGATAAAGCAAAGAGAAAACGGCAATGATTCACTTTCTGTCTCATAGAGAAAAATGTGAAATTGCTTTGGGGATTTCTGTCAGTTCTGGGGTATGAATACATTAATTTGTGTACAATTCAAGATATGAGAAACTTCAACCAGTTACTTTCTACTTTTCAGAATCCTGAACAAATTAAAAGTGGTTGAGCAAAATTAATTTTTCACCTACGTTCAGCAAATCTGCTTTTGTTCCTTTTCCTCAATAATGGATCTTTGTTACCAGAAAGGTATTAATATAGTAAAATTTCCATCAGAAAGTATTTTGCAATATGTACTACAAGTCACCATCAGTCCTTTCAAAAAAGGACTCCCAAAAATGAAATATTAAATGCAGAAAGGTTTCCTGCATGACCTTCATGTTCAATCAAGAGTTGAAGATCTGCTCCCTTGATACACAGAACTTCTGGGTTAGGGTAGTGCTTCCCTCTAAAGGAGAAACAACAGGAAGGAAACATTTTGGATGGTCCTAGAAATTAAGGACCACCAGGCACTGCTCCATTTTCCATCCTGTTAGGAAGTGGCAGATACTCACCAGTGCCTCATCATTTGTCTGCAGCACAAACTCATTCCATGCACAACTTGTGTTTCTTCAGCCTGCCTTTGCTAACCTCAGTGCAGCAGTCTATATGCTTAAAAAGTGAAATATAAGTTACCCTACTCCCGCTTCTCCTCATCCAGTAGAATCTTCTTCTCAAGGAGAGATGAAAATAAGCAACCATCACTTGAGAGAGGCTTGATGCCTCACTTGATGTGACTGGAGAAGCCAGCCATACCGAGGTAGGGCAGCGCTTTTCTGAGATAAACATCCTTGCTCTGGTTTCTGGAGATAAGCAAACACAGCACAGCACAAGTGCAGGAATGAGCTCTAGAAGTAGGCATGGGCTGCCAACAAAGGGCTGACCCAGTAGAGAGGGATCAAGACCACCAAAGACCGCCAATGCCCTCCAACCCATCTCCAGAAGGGTCTAGAAGAATGAACTGCATATGACAACTAATTTGCATAGAAAGTGAGAAACTTAGCTCCAGAACAGGCAAAAATTATCAATAAAAACATACCCCCACAAAACCCAGGCACACATGTGATCCAGGACCCTGGACACCCCATCAGCAGGACTGATGCTGGAACCAGGACTGGTGATCTTTCTTTCTTTCTTTCCTTCTCTTTCTTTCTTTCTCCCTCTCTTTAATCTCTCCCTCCTCTTTCACCCTACTCCTTACTCAAAATCCACTGCAGTGTGTTTATGCTGTAAGGGACTGGAAATGGCCTCTCACTCATTATAACTCTCAAGTTATATCTGAGTATCATTCAGGCAAGTATCAAACCAATAGCATACCACAGAACAATCTTTCAATTTAACCGAATTCTAGAGAGTTCCATGCCTAGAACTATTTCCCAGAACTGCTTTAATTCATCAACAGGGGCTGTCTCTCCATACTAACACTCTTTTTCTTGATGCCTCATCCAGAATTCAATAACTTGAATTGCCCTGCCTGACTCTGTGGCAGCACTTGATCCAACTGTTACAGGGGTTCTTATCTTTCCTCACCCCAAAACATTAAAATATGCAATTGCTACTTGTTCATGAAAAGCCTCTTTTACCTCAACATTCAAGACCCTACAGGAACGTGCTGCACTCCTCTTCTGAACCCCTGTGTGAGACTGTATGGTAATGCTTCACATAACCTTCAACCAAAAATGCACTGATGACACCTCTCCAAGATAGCTCTTTTCCCACTGATGCAACCAAAGCCTACCCCAAGTGTTCCAGCAGCGCCTCTGTAAGACTGGCATTAGCTTAAAGAAAAGGCAGGTCTTGCCTCATTGCACTTCTGTTTAGTGACAGGATTAGAAAGAAGAGCAGACCAGGATTCAGTGCTTCCCACTTTCTTTTGTCCTGTTTAATGTCACATCGACAGTGCTAAAAATATGCTGCTACGTGCAGGCTCCAAGTTTATCCCTCCTCCTCCTTCTGGGTGGTTGCTTGCTGAAGTAATCCATGCTTCCACAGTCAGGCAGGAAAGCAACTCTAGGTATGCAAGAGGAAATGCTGATCTTGTGGCTGGAGCTCTGCCTTGGTCCCTTTCCTATACCTGCACAGCAAGATGCAATTGCCTTCATGTTAGGGTCTTACCAGTTTCTTGTGTAGCAGCTACAAAGCCTCAGCCCTGATCTACAAAGCTCTGGGTTATTTGAAAGTGGCTCTTGTGAAGCAATCCTTTTTGCCAAAGCTGCTGTAATTCGGGACAAAGTAGCACAAAATGCCTTAAGTGTGTCAACTCACCCACCTGAACTCAGCTACATGACAAAATCTCCCAGAGGTCACACACACCCTCCACAGCAAAAAATAAAACTTTCCTCTTAGATAAACAGGAATCATTTCAATATCTACACATACAAAACCTTCTCTGACTCTATACTTTTGTGTTCATTTAATTTCATATGCCATGAGACGAGCATGATACTCAAACTTCAGCACCAAGTTATCAAATTGAGGAAAGGATTCAGGCAGGCAATGTATTTTTAGGAGTTTCTTTTGTGGGTAGGTGTGTTCTTACAGGTGACAGAAGTAGAAAAGTCAAGGTGCAAAGTAAACCAGTGAAGAAAGCGGACTTAAACAAAAACTCACCTTTACCCTCTCACCCGAATGCAAATTGGCAGTCTAGCAGTCACCAGCCTGTCCTTTGTTAGGGGAGAGAACAGGCAGAGGAGCAGGTGTTTGTGTCGGGCCTCTGTGTATGTGCCATCGGCTTCCTCATGGCCTGTAACCTGCTGAAGCTCCTGTATGTTCTGCACTCTGGGCTGTATCACTGTGCTTCTCCCCCTCGGAATCCCCGCCATCCTCACACGCAATGATCACCACCTCCTCTCTCCCAGGAGAAAGACGGGACCTCAGCAGTGCTGTTCTGTGATCCTACACCACTGTCCTGGCTGGATGCGTACAAGCGCGGAGACCCTGAGCTCTGCGCGGACACCAGATACCTGACAGACAAGGAACCCACAGACCTGCCCCTCTCAGAGACACCAAGTTTGTTCCCTGAAGGAGCAGCTGTATCCCTCCCACCCCGACCTTTCCAGGCTCGCTCCCCGCTCCAGGAGGAGCGGCTCAGGGCTGGTGCATCACACAGGTTCAGTTCCTCTCCAAGGCCAAGAGCAGACACAGCTATTCTGTCGTTACTCAGCCACAGCCACGGAGATTTCTGCTGTGCCAAAGATGATCCCGTTGTCCAGGCATCGGACTACCTGTATCTGCACAAAGGAACACTCGCTCTTCCCTCAGCTCCTCTTCCTCCCCTGCGGCGACCCACGAAGGCTTTACCACACCTCTCTGGCCGCAGCAGGACCTGCCTGGTGCATGCCCAGAGGGAGCGTGTCAGAGCACTGGCCATGGGGTCCTGCTCCTGGCAAAGAAGCGACAGCCGAAGCCCAGAGGGAGTGCTGCTGTCTGTACCTCTCTGACAGCAGCCCTCCCAGCACAATAGCAAGGGTGACCTGGCAGAGCAGGTCTCCACAGAGGCATGGCTGTACCCAGCACGCCCTGCCCTGCCCACTCCCACCAGCCTCCACCCAGCTCCCTTATCTTCTGCTTTTCAAACAACCCTTCCCCTCTCATACTCGCTTCTCACCTGGTTTACACGTCGTTAAATCAACAACAAAACCTGCAAGCAGGACCTGCCATCACCTCATTAGTCACCAGCCTCCATTCTGTCTGGGGTCCCTCAGGTGGCAAACCTCAGGAAACAGGCTGCCGCCTTCAAGGAATCTCTACTTCCCACACTTCCCATGGAGAAGGCCTGATATCGACAGGACTCTTGATGTTGCTACTAGAGTATGAAGATTAATCATTGTTTCACCTGGGTGGGCTTGATCCAAATTGCCTAATTGCCTTGCTCTGTATAAGCTGCATCCACATACTCTTTGTGAAAAGCAAACGCAAATTCCCTGAATGAAGTCCTGCAACCCTCTCATTCAAAACCTAACCTTAATGCCACTTCAAGGAGTGCATGGCATTCTTTCTGATTCATATATCCATTTGGTTGATTTATTTTCTCTGTAGAACTGTTCTTTACTGCTACTCCACGTAAGAAGAAAGTAAAAGCCTTACAATGCAAACTAAAGTACAAAGATTAAATATTCCTCATTAAACATACCAATGTAAACATTATTTTAAATGCAAGTTTATGTGCTGTTTTTCATGGAGAGAGAATAGATTAAATAGGAAAGAGAAAAGTGTAAAATATAATTAAAATAAATTCAAATAAGGCAATATGCATTAACGGATGAGGACTTCAGAATGAAAACAGACTATTTTCAGGTGAGTCGCCATTTCAGTAGGGAAACTCTAGAATTACTGTGTCCTTCTGAGCTAGCAAAGCTATGAAAAGGAAAATTATGTCCATCTACTTAGTCCAATCTATTTTATAGTGAGTCATTCTGTTTTCCCTTCACAAAATGGGCCCTCCATTATCTTCCATTCACACAGTCAGCTCCACACAAAGACTCTCTTTAGGATTCTGGCTGCCAAGGAGTCTTCCTCCAGGAAGCAAGGACAAGAATTCTTTAACAATAAATTTCACAAATACTATGTGAAATAGCCTGAAGTAGTAGAGAATTTTATATTATTCATCTCATCCACAGTAAGCAGCGAATATAAAGGTACAATGCCACTTCATAAAACTGTCTGTGAGGTTGTCTTCTATGTTAGACCCTGAGCATGAACTGGTCTCTATTTGATTGACATGCTACAATCAGTATTTTCAGGATGACATAGACTCTGTTCTTTTGCAAATAGCTAGAAAATACTTGTAGCAAGGCATACAAATCCAAGATTGGTCTTACACACACAAATACATACAGATCATAGAACTAAAACATTAGAGAAATAACAGATGCGGTGGGATAGCTCACACAGCTACAGTGCTGCGAGGGACACAGGCTCTTCAGAAAGGCAGGGAAAAGAAGACAATTTCTGTGTGAAGCAGCAGCTAAAATTGGAGAACTTTTGTACAGGTTGAACAACAGGGCTTGGGTGAGTGCTTGTGGGTCAGGATCAGAGGAGAAGTCAGTGAGGGTGACATTGCAGTGGGACTGGGCTACAGACAGCATGGAAGGGGTGAGGAAGTGGGGAGTGCTCCTCACAACAATTTCTTTGAACAACTCAAGGAAGTATCTGGGCTGCACACCCTGTTTGTTTGGGTTTTTTCACCCGAGACTTGAGCTTTTGGGACACCTGCAAAGAACAAAATGGCAAGGCACAAGCAATGCAGACAATTTCTGCAGGGTGTCAAGGACTGCTTCTTGATTCGGGCACAGGATGGGCCAACCAGTGTCATACACAGCTGGATCTGTTACTCATAAACAAGGAAGTGGCTGTGGATGTTATACTCAGTGGCAGGCTTGGCCTGCCAAGTGACTGAAACAGTGAGGCCTACGACCTTGTGGAGAAGTGAGGAAGACAAGTACCAAAACACACATCCTGGGCTTTAGGAAAACTGACTTCAGCCTATCCAGGGGCTGGTAAGTGGGATACTGTAGAAGGCAGCTTGGAAACACAGGGAACTTGGGAAAGCCATCATGTCCTTGAAAACAACCTCTTACACACGCAGAACTGTTCAAGATACAGGAATACAAGCAGACTTATCAAGATGCCAGTGTGGCTAAACAGAGTTTGTAACTGAGCTGAAGTGCAAAAAGGCAGTACAGGAGGTGGAAGCAGAATATGAAATAGTTTATGTATTTGCTCTACTGAAGTTAAATATGCGAACAGACATCAACAACAGCATGTACAAATAGTATCTGTACCACAGATTGACACTGCTCCCATGCAGTCAGTTGACCTGACCTGCATGTAACAAAGAGAAAAGGACAGAATCAATAAATCCAGGAGACACAAAACTAGGGGAAAAACGTGGGGACAAAGGGAAATCAATCTAGCAAACAGGAAGAAAGGCATTGATACTAAACAGGCAGAGACAGTTTGAGGTGGGATGTAGAGGAGGCTGGGGCTCAGCTGGAAGGGGACAGGAAAAGGGCCAGGAGGATTGGCACAGAGCTGAGGCATTCCTCCACTGTCAACAGAGTGCTGTGAAACCCCCTGAGCCAAGGTGTCTCCATCTCCCTCGCTGAGCATCCACAGGAATGCGACCTGCCACTGCTAAGTGACACTCTCAGCTCAACGTGTTGGGAGGATTTAGTTTTGAAGCTACTGAACAGTGTGTGACCTGACAGGGGCGTTATCATGCCTCCCACCAGTGGGGTCCCTGTTTGCTCCAGTTTGCTATTCTTAAAATTAGTAAATGATGCACACAGAGGTCATCAGCAGATCATTAGTGTTCCAAATGAAGCACTCTACATTTTGGAAAAGCCTTACTTAAGGTTGGCTGCTCAATTCTTTGTGCATGACGATGTGGTCTGCAATTAGATAACCACACTGGCTGACTACATTACTATATTTTTTCTCTATGCAGGAGCTAGAACAAAATTTCAAAGGTTTCCTTTGAAACCCTCCCTAAAGATTAAGTGGATTTTATACTTGTTTTTAATTCTGAAGAGTTTTCCTTACATTTTCTATATCAACCACAAATTGAAAATGAGATCACTGTCTAAAAAATTAATTAATTCATGAGAAAATGAACAATTAAAACAATAAAAAATATTCCCATTAGAACTTAATGCTGAAGCTTTACCAATGCTCTTTCAGATATTATTCTTTAGATAAATACTGCTTTTTTAAAGAAAAACTACAATAAGATCATTACTTTCAGTAATTACTTTCAGTTATTATTTTCAGTTTCAGTGCTTTCCCTATTTCCTACCCAATGCACCTTGCCTTGGTGAAGCTGTATTTAAAACTGTTAACTAACACACAAGCTTGCCAAAACTCAATTAACTGAGACTAGTAGAGGCCAACATTGTGATTAAACAGGAGCAAAAGCTGGCCCAATACAAAACCAAATCAATGCAACACCACCACTTAAGTGTTAAAAAATTCAGTGCTAATTTGTTTCTTAGCAAGAGTGATGACCACTTTTCTTCACAGCTTTGCAAAGCCAAGAATAAACTGCCCTTTTTGTGATATCAAGAGAAAAACCTCATTAATGCAAGGCAAATTATTATTGCATTACAAGCCTTAGCTAATTAGGAATAAGCTGTGTTTTGACTGTTTTCACTTTCTCTTAATAATTTGTTTTGGTCACACCTCTTTTCAGTAAGTTCCAGACTCACTCCAGACACAAGCAATTTCTTCTGCCATTTACTGATCTAAAGTTATGGAACATAATGTGCAAAGATATGAAATAGTCCCTTAAGAAAAATACAGGAAAACCACAGATATTAGCTATCAGTATGGGTTATGATAACAAATCAAAGTTTTACTAGATTTCAGTTTTTGCATTTCACATGCACACAAAATGCATTCACAAATTTCCATAATTTCCACAGAAATGTACTGGCATAATTAATTTAACATACATAAATGAAGTTCTAATCTTCAAGGTCAGTGGTTAAAGGAAGCCAGAAACTACTCTTACAAGGTACAATGGGTTATTTCCTTTTCCTGCTTAAAATTACATTAAAAAAAATTAAAATATCAACATTTCTCAACATATCTTACCATTTGCTTTTCCTCTAAAGCTTCTCTTCCTGAGGCTTTGCTTTCATGTTTTCCTAACTCCATTTCACAGGGGAATAAAAGCCACCTAATATCCTGAGCAGAAGTGATTCAACCTGACTACATGTTAGATATCCCCGGACTTTTGGAGTCAGTAGAGAAAAGTATCAGGACCGCTGTGGTGATTTCTGGTCAGCGTGTGTTTCCATTTATAGCCATCGAAAATCCACAAATAGAAGCGTGGAGAGAGGGCAGACAGCTGCCTCTGATAACAATAAACATTGGTTTGGTATCAGAGCAAATTGTTCAGCATGGATTTTGGTTACCAGTCCCATTCACTCTCTCCTTGTCCCCTCTATCCCAAAAGCTGATACCAAAAAAGTCCATGAAAATGAATAGCTGTGTCTCAGTAGCACTGACTTGAGTTCACGGAGATTATTAAGCAAGTAAAATAACTAATATAATTCACTGGCACCACATGTTGCTATGTAGAGATGAAAGCACACAGAAAAATACTTCACAACAGTGCTTTACCACAACTATTGGTCTTTCCCTGTTGAGTGTTTGGGACTGAGCTATCCCCATATTCCCTCATGCAGAGTGTACTCTCCTAATATCAGAACACGACATCTTGCACTTTTGAAACGCAGAAAGAATTGCTAAACTTCCAGCAGGCACTGAGAAGAAATGACCAGTGAACAACTAAAATGGAGCTGACAGCCACGAGGGTGGTTGTGGAGTCTGTTCGTTGACTGTTGAAGAATAACCTGGCTCTCGTTCACAACGATAAAGTCAGGAGGCCAATATTAGAAACTGCAGTGCTGGAGGAACCTCTCAGCAGCTCTGCTGAGGATGCCAAGGTTTACAACACACCCTTCTGTTGCCACATCAACTGGGCTCATGTTGCCTAAGGTGTGATTCACACACCAGGCTGCCTCTGCCTGTACCAGCAAGGGAAGGGGAAGCACGAAGACACAGAGTAACACAGAAAATGTTTGCTACTGTTAAACAAGGACGTGCTCGCTGGTAATCAGTGGTTTATTAGACAGGCTGTAAAACTGGCTGTTAAAGCATCTCACTAAATCCCCGGTAAACACACATCCTTTCCACCTCTTCCTGTCAACACATCGGTAAAAGAAGACTCTCATAAAATAAATAAATAAGCAGATAGGATAAATTAATAAATAAATATTGAACCCTTTTTCATCTATCATCTTTCAACAGCCCTAAGTAGGCACACTCCTTTCTGCATGTTTCTTGATAGATGCTACACTCACGTGATCTTTAGAGCCTTGGATAGGAAGAAAAGGTAGCCAGTCATCTCCCAACAGCCTACATACCTTATATACGAAAAGTTTATAAAAAAACCCCAAACCTTAGACTGTTCCTGTTCTGAAACATTCTTCAGAACGAAGGAAAAGTTACTTCAGTGACAATTGTTTTTCCTTAGTCTTTCTCTTACCTGTGTTTTTAGAAGTGTAAGACAGCCACCAGAAGAGTAAATATGGCAAGGCAAATGCAAATAACCAGTCAAATCTGCAAGGGCTGCTGTAGCAGAGGGAATAAATATGAGCTTGATGTCACAAAGTAAAAATACATCTCACTGTGTCTCCTGGAAATGCTGGGACAAAAGGAGCAAGAGTAAGCGACATAATACCCCGAGAGAAGCTGCAGTTCTCCACTCTTCAGTGGGAAGGCAAACAGTAATAAGAAGTTCGTATCTCCATAATCTTTTCTGTGAGGCTGAAACTTATCCCTGTGGCAAGGGACTTCACAGTGGCTTTGCACCACCTAAAGACCTCAAAGGAGGTCTTCAGCAGGCTCCAAACAGCAGCTTGCACTATGCTGCTGCTTACACTGCTGACCATTCCTGCGGCACAGGTGAAGAACCCGAAGCCCCTCCACTCCATTTAATCTGTCCATTCGCAATGGTTTTAAATGACAGACAAGGACAGGAGCACCTCAGGCGGGCACATTCGGCTGCGTGGCTCAGTGCCCTCCCACCACTAGCTGGGAGAGCCTGGATGTCAGCAGGCTTCCGAACAGTGGCTCCCAGGGGAGTCTCTTCCTCCTCGGGCTGGGGAACAGATATCCACGTCGGTAAAAGAGCAGGCTCTCAGTGGTGCAACAAATCAGCAATGCAGGACACGAGACATATATAAGCAAGCAATGGCAGATTTTTATCTGGTGTTTATGCTGTGTGTAACTTAGCACTTCTTAACTACCCTAAAACTTAATCTTCAATCATGTTTATAGTCTTTACTTGCAGGGTCTAACACTGTCTTCATGTGTCAGCTCACCCTTTGATGTCAAAAACAATCACTACGGAAAGACACAAGGAATTGATTATGGAGTGAACTGTACTCAATAATTTTAACATAAGATAGTGATAAGAGTATGTAGTTTCACAAGGGGGGTTCCCATTAACATTCTTGTAAAAGCATCTAACAGCATTCACTTGAGAATCTCCACTTCTCATGAAAGGAAATTTATATTCTGGATGCATTATGCTGCTGACCGTGCAACTGCAAGGCAGTTGGAGCAAACTGCACTGGAGATGGGAACATGAAAAAAAAGGCTATGAATGCAGGAGAGTGTGACACCCAACTTCATTCCATCCCACTAAAATCAAGGAGCCCAGGAAACACTGGATGCAGGGCTTTTCTGTAGCCTGAATGCTATTACATAAAGACCCTGGAGATAGCATAGAAAAGCTGACATCGCCTTATTATCTACCACACCTTGCTCAGCATGACATTTCATCACTAAACCTGAGGAAAGACCACGATCCTCATCATCTGAGAATTTGGTTTTATATGACCATGAGAGTACATTTCTTATTCCTACAGAGGAATAATGGTTATTCTATTCCAAGAACTTTCTGAGACACTGTTAGTAACTGTATATTTCCTGTTTTACTTCACAAGAGGAAACATAGCAAACAGGTGCTAAGTAAAAAGCATGTTCTAGACATTGCCTAAATTACTGTGCTATTTCCAATTGCTTCTTTTTATTACAGTTACTCGTCT
Organism: Melanocharis versteri; assembly: GCA_013397845.1. Lineage (NCBI taxonomy): Eukaryota > Metazoa > Chordata > Aves > Passeriformes > Melanocharitidae > Melanocharis > Melanocharis versteri. Next base: position 417,363 of record VZTG01001359.1, on the reverse strand, counting down.
CTTGACACCTGTTTCTCTTCTCAGAGCAGGACCTAAGAAGAGGCCAAGAGAAGTGGATGGAGGAAAGGGCTGTGGGCTTTCTTGTAAGATGCAAGTGCTGAATCTTGTAAGATGCAAGTGCTGAATATCCCAAATGACAGTATCGTGTAAATACGGCATTTAAGCAGATGTATTTTCTGTGCTCATTTGATCTGCTGTTCTTGGAGAAGGAAGCAAGTGAGTATCATGGTGTTTGTGTGTCACTCTCAGCTGTGTTTTCACTCTTGTGGCTCCTGCAATTCTTTACATTTGCACATTTTAATTTTCAGCCTGGCTCAGCAGTAGCCCAGGGCTGCCAGCCAGTGGCTGCACAACACGTCACACACCTGCACTACTGCTCTCCTAAGCCTCTAGCTTTTATTTGCTCAGCATCAGACACATCATAAGAATTCAACAGAAGTATTAATTCCGCCCCTGATGTGGTCAATTACACTATACTCAGTTGAAAACCATCTACTTAAGTCACATATACCAGTTAAAAACCCTAAGACTAATATAGAAATTACTCTCACAGTGATTTTCAAAGCTCTAATGTGGAGAAGGTTTCTGTACCACACTTAAATCAAGAAGTCAAAAGGAACAGCAAGCACAAAACTCGGAAGGCTGCCCCATTACTTGTAGCTGCCAGTCCAGCAGATGGCACAAGCTGAGCTTTCCAGGTTATTTCTGGTGCTCACCCTTCTCTCAGCCCCATCGTGCTCTGCCAGCAAGCACCTCCTATGTTAGCCCAGGTCACATGCACCCAAGGTCACATGCACATGCCTGGAAAAGACAGAACCCCAGCAGCACTTCTAGCTGGTATTCCATGGCAGGATCCCTGCAGAAATGAAGAGCATGACAGAGCTACCGAGACAGCAGATGAAAGCAGGCTTACCTTCCAGGCAGCCAGGAGCCAAGGGTGGGAAGCTGATCCTTAAGAGAGGTGCGTCCACATTCCTGCCGCAGCGCCAACAGCTGCTGCTGTCACTCCCTGGTCCACCCCGCTGGCTCTGCAAACACTCACAGAGCAGGAGATAGCAGGCATGGAAAAAGGAAAACAGCACAGGCACCACAAGTCTCTGCTTTGCATGTGGGGAAGCAGAGTCGTACGTGTCATGTACAGGGAGCAGGAGGCTCCTTGACAAATATTCTCCAAAGGGAGAAGCATGTATATGTTTGAGGCTGAAAACAAGGAAGGTTATTTCAACATTATAATAAACTGATTCCAAGAGCTCAGAGCAGCCTTTTCTGACGTGGCAGCCCATGGAAGCTGTACATGCGTTGTTCTCTTTGCAGGTCTTTTAAGTCAATTGTTTTAAAGTGGACAATCCTTCTGCTGGCAAGGTCCTATGTCTACTGTCCTCCAGGAGTACAGACAGGAGTGGAACAACAGACGTCTTTTCTGTCAGATATCCACTGTTTCAGCTATATACATGATGTCCCTGTATATTACTGCTATATCCCAGCAAACCAAATTATCCAGGGCTGTAAAATTATACATCAATAGATTAGTTACACAAAAAAAAAGTTCTCCCTCCCATATTGATTAGTACTGTTTGCCATGCCTTCCTCCACAATGATGGATGCAACAATGATGAGATGGGGCTAATGAAATACATTAGTAAAGCATTATATACCTTCATAGCTATCTTTTAAATGATGTGGCAGCTGAGAATGAGAAGCCCGTTCCCCACAGAAAACAAGTGACTGCTCCATAGCCAGGCAGTGGCTCTTTCTAGTCACCTCCCAGGCCAGCAGGAAACGAGAGCACAGGATGTGAGTCGTCATTAACAGACCAACTTCCACTGAGCCTCTCCACCTTCTGTCTCTGCCATTCTTATCAAACAGCCGAAGCTCAAAAGAGACATTACTCAGTGCTGATAAGGACACTAGCATCTGACCTTTACCTCTGCCCCTCTTTTGCAGAACAAATGCAAAATAATCCACTGATTTTTTTTCTTAATCAAAGCTTGAATACGCAGGCATAGGCTTTGATTGATATATTTTGCAGAGCTGCATGTCCATAGAGTGTTACCACTGTAAGTTTATATTCACAGCAAAATTCTCAACACTGCAATATGAAATTTGCCTTGAAAATCAGTCAAAAACGACAGATAAAGATCTCAGCTTTTAAAAGTTATCTGAATGGCAACAGCATTTGGTTAAAAGCTTGTCATTTTTATAGCAAATGTTTTGATTTCTGAGATCTAAAAAGGAATCTAAAACAAACACTTGTGCATGGAAAGTAAAAAGGAAGAAAATACCAAGTTCTCAACAGAACTCTTATTTTACTAGCTTTCAACTACAACTTGTTCTGCAACCTAGGGCTGGTTTATAACAGCTGACTTGGTTTTTCTTAGTGAGACAGAATAAAGCAGTAGTAAACCGTACATTACTAGCTACAGTGCCAAAGCATTTGTGGGTTATGAGACTGATATTTTTGCAACATGCATTGATCAAACATTAAGTCATGGTGGAAGAACCCCGTTTATTTCAGAGGAAGAAAAGAGATGGGAAGCAAAGATTTTAAATATAATTTCATTTATCAATATCATTTAAGCCTATGCTTATGTGCATTATAGTGTGCGTAAGTGCATAGAGTCTTTAATATTAAAGTCATAGCAGATTCTAAGACAATGTTCCTTTTGCAAATGAATGAAGTTAACTTAATATTCCTATTGTTATCTTCAATTAAAATGCAGATATACAAGATAATAAAAAAACAAAGTGGATCATTGACTTGATATCATAGTGTTAGTGCAAATCCATCTTTTCAAAATAAAATATCCCTTTTGTTAGTAGGAGATATTGTTCTCTCTGTGACAGCCATACCCTCCTGGGAGCTTTCTAATTCTGTAAAAGCCAGATACCAGCATTCATTGAAGTTATATATGAATGATCACCTGAGAAATCTTTCTCAAGAATGTGAACAAAAGATGAGGATTTACCAGGTCACTGGGTTGTGCTATATTACAGTTACAGGAAAATAAACTGTATAAACATCATAAAAACTATCAATGCACACTTTTATGTAAAGAAAGTCATGGCATTCAAGTCTAGCAGGGCCAGACCCCACCTCTGAGTTAAGGCAGCACCGTGGAACCCCAAATAAAGAACAGTCCCAAAAGATTCTCCTTAAACAGCTTAAAATGCATTAGAAACCTGAATAGCAGTGAAGAGAATAAAAGGATTGAAAACTGCTGTACAGGGCAATTCACTCTTAAATGCTTGCCACACACACACACACATATATACATGAAATACAGGCATACTGCAGTAAGGCAAGTCAAAAGTGTTCTGCTCATATGCAAGTCAGGAAAAAAAAAGTTTCAGACTGTTCCTCAAGCATAAGAAATTGCTTCTCAGTTCACTCTCAGGTACATAGTTGCATAAGATGCCTCCTGCATTTGGATTTAATAAAATACAACTTACAGGTCCTGTTCAAATCTCATATACATTCACATTACTGATATAACTGGAGAAACTATTCTTTATTACATTAGAATGAGATACAGAATTCCAACACAAATAACATTGCTCAATGGGTAAAAAAACCAACACTATTTAAAGACAGAAAATTGTTTTAATTCTCATAGAAAATTACATTAAAAGGGACAAACCAAAGGAACCTGGGGGAAATAGAAGGATGAGCTGTATAGACAAAACACGGACACAAGATTTAAAAAATCCCACCAAACTATATAATTGCTTTCAGTGTGTCTCCAAATGGGTAAAGTATTTTCTGAATAAAAATCACCTGCTTTTTTCTCCATTACATTTAGATGCTGCAGGGTACCTTTACACGTGGCTACTGAAACATGTGGTGACATTCACATAACTTGATCCAGTGCATTTCATTTCAGGTTCACAAGTTCTTGCCGACGGAAAGTTCAAGGCAAAGAAATACAAACAGGGTTCTCCTCCCACAGCTCAAATCCATCCTCCATGCAATGGTTTTCACTATAAATAAGGCATAGCGGTTCAAGTACTACATTAAATGTAATCAAACAATGGGAAAGAAAACCACCCATGAACTCCTTCCAGAAAAGTTCTTTATTAGGGAGGATAAAAAGCACTGCTCAGACAGTCTGAATAGGCATGGCCATCTGCGCTGTCAGGCTCCTCAGGCTCAAAGTCATCAGGGTCTGGGGGCAGCTGGTCAGCATCTTCATCAGAAGTGGAAGGGCGTGTGAGGATTATTCGAGGTATCTTCAGCAAGATGTGAAAGATTTCAGAGAAAAAAATCAGATCAAGAGCAGGGAAGTGTTTAATGGGACAGGGGAAACAGGTGATGAGAAAAAATATGTGAGAGGTGTAACACCATAGAGAATCATAGAATTGTTTAGGTTGGAAAAGACCTTTAACATCATCAAGTCCTACTACTAACCCAGCACTGCCAAGTCCACCACTAAACCGTGTCCCTAAGTGCCACAACTACATGTCTTTTAAATACCTGCAGGGATGGTGACTCAGCCACTTCCCTGGGCAGTGTGTTCCAATGCCTGAACACGCTTTCTATAAACACGTTTCCCAATATCCCATATAAACCTACCCTGTCACTTGTTAAATGGCAGAAGAGACCGACCCCCACCTTTTTACAACCTCCTTTCAGAAGTTGTAGACAGCAATGAGGTCTCCTCGGAGCCTCCTCTTCTCCAGGCTAAACACCCCCAGCTCCCTCAGCTGCTCCTCACAGGACTTGTGCTGCAGACCCTTCACCAGCTCCGTTGCCCTTCCCTGGACACCCTCCAGCCCCTCAATGTCTTTCTTGCAGTGAGGGGTCCAGAGCTGGACACAGCACTCGAGGTGTGCCCTCACCAGTGCTGAGTGCAGGGGGACAATCCCTGCCCTGGTCCTGCTGGTCACTCTATTACTGATACAGGCCAGGATGCCACTTGCCTTCTTGGCCACCTGGGCACATGGTGGCTCATGATCAGCCAGCTGAGGTCCAGCACCCCCAGGTCCTTTTCCAACAGGCAGTTTTCCAGCCACTCTGCCCCCAGCCTGTAGCTCTGCATGGGGTTGTTGTGACTGAAGGGCAGAACCTGACACTTGGCCTTATTGAACCTCACATAATCGTCCTTGGACCATCAATCCAGCCTGTCCAAATCCCTCTGCAGAGCCTTCCTACCCTCCAGCAGATCAATACTCCCACCCAGCCTGGTGTCACCAGCAAAACCATTGAGGGTGCACTCAGCCCCCTCGTCCAGATCATTGATAAAGATATTAAAGAGGACTGGCCCCAGTACTGAGTCCTGGGGAACACCACTAGTGACCAGCCACCAGCTGAACGTAGCACCATTCACCACCACCCTCCGGGCCTGGCCACCCAGCCAGTTTCTGACCTAGCAACAGTGTCCCTGTCCAAACCATGGGCAGCCCGTTTCTCCAGGAGAATGCTCTGGGAAATTAAGTTAAAGGCTTTACTAAAGTCTAGGGAGACAACATCTAAGTGGGTCACTTTGTTACGGAAGATTAGGTCAGCCATGCTGTAGCTCCCCGGACCCTCCTTCCAACCCCTCTTCTAGATGGGAATCATATCTGCCAACTTCCAGTCAACTGGGACCTTCCCAGTTATCCAGCAGACAATGAAAGGGGCTCAGTGAGCGCTTCCCCCAGCTCTCTCAGTACGCTTGGGTGGATTCCATCTGGCCCCACGGACTTGTGCGTGTCTAAGCAGTGCAGCAGGTGCTGAACATTTCCCCTTGGGTTATGGGGGTTTCATTCTACTCCCTATCCTTGCATTACAGCTTTGGGGGCTGGTACCCAGAGAACAACTGGTCTTGCTAGTAAAGACTGAGGCAAAGAAGGCATTAAGCACCCTATCCTTTGTCTCTATGTTTCCTACCGCATCCAATAAAGGATGATTCTCCTTAGCCCTCCTTCCATTTTTTGTTTTATGCCAAAAAGCCATTGACAATTAAAGCGAAATTAGGATAAATTGCCCTTTCCTCTCATTAGCTAATCTTTTATAAAACCTTCTATAGTTAAAGATTAAAATATTTTTTTAAAAATAAAGATAAGTAAATATGAAAAAATATATATCTCGATTAAATTAACTACATTATTCACTCAATTCATCCCCTGAAAGCAATAAAGGATTAATTAAGAACCATAAAACAAATCAATTCTTGATCTTTGAAAAACTGCATATTTTAGCTTCTTTACTGACAAAATATATTTAAGGGAAACATTAAGAGAAAATATCAGTGTTGAAATTTGTAAGTAAAATATGCATACATGGATTTGATTCTTTTTTTTTTTTGGACAAGAACTTTGTGTTCTTTGAGAATTATACTGCAATGTTTTAAAATTAATTTAAATGCTGTAACTGAGAAAAAAACCAATGTCAACTCTTTATGTATAGTTAAATAATGTATCAGTAATTGTTTTTATCAATGAATGGATTATTACAAATTTCACTCTGATGCCCAAAATCATTCTCCTTTTTACTGCTTTTCAAAAAAAAAATTTAACATGTAATGAAAACATATAAGGGTGAGTCAATATATCTAACAAACAGGTAATATGGTAATGTGTAATAAAAAAAACTGGCCACCTTACTAGCAATATGAAAATTTTCAGGAAAGTTAGTACTTCTTATTTATCAGTTACTTCAACTTCATAAGAACATTTAATGTTGACACCACACAATTAAATTGCTTATATATTATTTCCTCACTGCACATTATTTGATTCAGGAAATGACACAAGCATATAGATGCTTTGTGGCTGTTGAACTTTCAGCCAGGAGGTTTCTGCATTGAAGTAAAATGAATTATTCCCCAGGCTCCCCTGACATTAGCTCTGACTCCCCCCTGGCTCACAGCACACCACACAGACCCCAAAGTGCAGGTGTCAGCCCAGAGCTGAATCTCACTCTTGACAGATGTAAACTAATTTTAAAACCAGGTATAAATTTAGGTTATACCCTGGTGTACTGGGCACCCAATTATATATCCTTTTTTCCCCTCTTCTTTGCCTTCTGCTTAAACTAAGAAGCAGACATTTCTGGAAGCTTTAAATAACCTATATAGATCCTAAGCACTGGCCAAGCTACAGCTCCTGGGAAGATTTGCTTTTGTCATGCACACGTGACATCATCTGTAAGCTTTCCTTGCACTGGATGGTTCTGTTCTTCGCAGAAAGATGCTTCTTGCTTAACAACAGCCAGCAGCCAGCTGCTAGCTGCTTTGCAGTACAGCAAATGCACATCTATACATACAGGTGGTTTACTGGGTCACACAGTGAAATTCTGACACCTCAAGACCTGCTGCAGAGGTCTATGCCCTAAGTTACCTACAGTCATATCCAGGACCAGGCTTTGCATTTCATTGAGCTGTCAGTTCAAAGCTCAGGGAAGACCTTTCTTTGTGTACTGTGCTGTTCAAAAATAGACATGTGCACACCTTCCCATGACTGACATGTATTTCATTAGCAATGCAGAGTCACCAGTACCTATTTGTCTTTTTGAAGAAAAGACCTTACCCATTTTGAAAGTCAGTTTTTTATGTGCTCTTTTTCAGCATGGGTCCTTCTCCCCAGTTTCCAAAGAACCAAAACTAATTCTCTAAAAGAGGTTTTCTTCAAACATTTCATGACTGCTTTCATACTATCTTTCAAATATTATGATGGGACTAGGTCTAAAAATGATAAAGTAAATTTAATTGATGAAAAGTGCCCCTTCAACATTTCTGTGATAATTGTATTAACCATTCCACAAAATACATGGTGTTGGGGAAGTCTTACATCTAATCTTTCATGTTGCTGCACATAAAGAGGAACCAGCACTAAACAAGCAACCAATTTTCTACAGCAGAGAATGAATGGTGTTTCAGCCCAGAAGTGCTGCAAAGCCTGGAAACTTGCACTCCCAAGAGAAGAGTGGGCTTGGGTGTCATCTACAGCAGCCCCTCTGTACCCTCTCCAGGCAGCTGAAAGCTCACACATAGGCTGACTCATGCTGGAAACAAAAACAAAACAAAACAAAAAAACAAAAAACAAACAACACCAAACCCCAAACAAACAAACAAACAAATAAAAACACCAAAAAAACCCAAAAACACCAAACAAAAGGAAGTAACAAAACTTGACAACTCTAAACTTGCATTGTATTTTGTTACATCTCTTTCTCAAACCCAGTGCTTCTCTTCCCACAATCCTGGGGGGATTTTACCTTTGCTTTCATATTTCCCTGCTTATCTCCACTGACCTCAGCATCACCCTATTAAATAGGCAAGCTTTGCTTTTGGAGCTTTTCTTTACTGTTCTTATTTGAATGTACATTTCCTGGTGCAGCATGATCGAGGGAAGATAGGAGAACAGATTTCCTATGTGAAAAAGTGGCACAGCAAAGAGGAAGCAAACTATTTCCACTGCCCATTACAGACAGGGCAAGACAGACATTTAAGATGGCAACAAGGAAAACCCTTCCAGTGCAGACACCTGAGTTGCTTGTCTAAGGCATGTGGGAAGGTGTGAAACTTCCATCTTTCATAGATAATTCTGCAAAAAAACCTGATGCTGGTGTAGGAGGACAAAATATCTAGTTTTTCTATTATTCCATTGTTTTCTTCACTGGTTGTTACTCAGCAGTGTTTGAACTTGTTTAAAATACCTATGTTGAAATTGCAAAGTCCTCCTACTCACTTTCCATCATCATGCTTTAAATATCATTATTTAAATAATATTGGAACTACTATTCAATCTCAACTCGTCAAAATACACAGAATACTTTTTCAGCAAAATGCATCATTGATCACTTCATACAAGTTACTATTTTTCCATTTTTCTCTGAAATTACATCTTCAGTGCCTAAAAAGTAAATTTCAAAATGGACATGTTCTGTAGTAAAACCAGTGGGTTCACTGTGGAAATTTCTTCCATTACCTCGTTTGTGTCACTTTTTTTAACATAACCACTAAGACTTTCTACACTAAGAAAATGCAGTTTTGTTTGAATCAGGCATAACTAAAAATCAAATTATTTCAGACGCTCTCATTTAATGGGATTAACAGCCTACATTGAAAGTCAGAGTCCTTCAACTGGAGCACAGAGAGGGACTGCCTGTGCACTCCTGGTCCTCTGTAGGAAGAACTAAAATAAAGCCATCTAAACAACTTGGGACAGTGCTGGCTGTAAAAATTCTTTCAAACTGAAACAGGATAACAAACCCACAACTAGCTATGATGCTTCAGTTGAAAGAAGTTTCTTAAAATGTGATAAATGAGATGTCCTGCCAACAGGTTAACAATCAATAAATTTTAACTTCCAGATGTGCACATAGGCTTTCCTTACCTATTTCTAATCAGAATGTCTGTCCAAAACATTGCAGAACAGTCCACAAAGGACAGTTCATTATATCTTTTTATAATTTTTTCCAAAACTAAAACTGAACAGAACAAACCCCATCATTTTTTTTTTCTTTTATAAGCCTTTCCCTACTCCTGGCTTCCCCCAGCCCACAGGTCCATATTCCAATATTATTTGGAGAGGAAAGCTCTCAAGGCAACAGTCACAGCTACAAGCCAAGTTTCACATCAAAGGCATAACCTGCAGCGACAGGGCAAATCACAGCTAGCAGCAAGGCCAGCTGCTGGGGACAAAGGCTACAAATCAGAGGTGAAATGACACATGAAAGGCCAAAGTTTGATGGAATAAGGGCATGAAAAAAGAATTTGGATTGACCTTTTTCAGGAGGAAAACCGGACATACTTTTAACTCTAGTTCAAACAAGTAACTTTCTAAAGAAAATATTTCCCAGCTAGAAAATACCAATAAATAGGGATGCCTGCCTAACTCAGCTCCATGTATCTGAACAGTGCATATTTTTTAAATTTGACTTTACAGCTGATCTTCACTGACTCCAGTGCTAAAGATGGTTTTCTCTTTAACTGGGGAAAACCGGGGAAAACAACATTATCAAAACAGTTGAGAGCATGTGCAAGGGTTACATAAACCACATGAATAATGTTATGATTTCATACTTAGTCTTACCTGTTTTGTCATCACTGGGGATGGAAGTAATTTTTTAGACCTGAAGAGGAAATTTAGACTTCTCACTAAACAATGAAAACAGTCCTTTGCTAGATGCAAAAGATCACATTCGATAATGACTGTATTCACAGAAGAAACTGTCTAAATCGTATTTAGTAAAGAAGGGCATTTACTCATGCCTAAAAAATATCACACAGCCGGACTTTTAAATAAAAGTTTTAAAAAGAGGATGAAAAAATGTATCCAACAGAACAGAGAAGGGGCAGATCTGCTGCTGCACGGTTCACAACAAACCGGCATCCGATGGTGTTCTCAGTTGAAGTGATGTCAGCGACAATAAAGAAAAGCAACCTTCTCCCAAAAAGAAAACAAGGAAATACAAGTCAAAGAGAGATAAAGCGATCTGCTTAGTTCCTTGTGAGTCCATTACTCACAAGCAACCCCACGGCCAGGTGGGAGCGGGCACAGCAGCCAGGGCACAGCAGCCAGGACGGCAGCTGGGGCAGGGGCGAGGGGCGTGCGACAGAAACCAGCTGATGCACAGCTGTGTGTGTGAAAGCACATGAATCTGGAAACCCCGTCTAGCATGCAACACTGCTCCCCTTTTATAGCATATCAGGAACATTTCAACCAGCATGTGTTTTATGGTGCATCCTCAACTCTCCTGGTTGTAGAAATCCCTGGCTGCATCCCTTTCCCTGGCACTGTACAATGCTATTTTACTGCTGCGTTTGACCTCTGGCCAAACTCCAGAAATTGTGAAGTCAGATGGAGAGAGAGGTATAAACCTCTCCTGCACTCTGGGGAAGATAAATCTTTGGTGAGGCATGGATGAAGCACCTCATTACACTCGGCTGCAGAAGACCTCTGCACAAGGAAAGCTGTGTGACCTGCGCTGCCGCACTCGGGGAGCAACTGGCTCACGACAACGCCTATTGTTGCTTGGGGCTGGGAGAGGGCAGCACATAATTCAGTTCACCCTAACACTTGGAGCAGCCACACTGCTCTCAAGTACCAACAGAGGAGCTCTGGCATCATGCTTTTGGAAGTGCTGCCTCAGGTTTGTGCGCAGCAGCTTGGTGAGGGCCCTGAGCAGGGGCTACCCCCACTAGCCCATTCTTCTTCCCTGTTGCTATTCCTCCACTGTGCATAGTGATTTACCCCAAAATCTAATTCAGCTCAGAGTGATTTCCTAGAAGTCAATGATCCAGACAAGCAGTAAAACACTGGAACAGGTTGCTCAGAGAGGTGTGGATGCCCCAATCCTGGAAATATTCAAGGACAGGTCGGACAGGGCTCTGAGCAACCTGTTCTAGTGGAAGACGTCCCTGCTCACTACAAGTGGGGTACAAGATGACTTTTAAAGGTCCCTTCTGACCCAAACCACTCTATGATTCTACGAAAATTTCTTCAGTGGGAATTTTCTAGATACTGATGTATTTAACAGCTCAGTTTTAAAACTGGGTATTTTCTCTACTTCTTTGAATAGCAAGGGAACATCTTGCATGTTCCATCTGTCTTCCAGCATGTAGTATATATAACATTTGGTCATGTCACATTCAGAGCAAAGCTCTTTTCTGTTCTTGCTCTCTGCCAAGTGCCTCCCAAGGGCAATGCACAAGGCAAGAAAGGTGGAGCCCTGTAAAACTCACCACAAAAACAGAAGATCAATCCTCATCATGTCATATCTGCAATGCTGTCAGGCACAAAAGGCTTTTATATGATTCAAATTGTGTATGAAAAATTGTCCTTGCTCCATTTCCTTCATCTTCTAATGTACCACTGGATGGTGACTTCCCTGACACTGGAACCTGATTTACACATTTTCATAGACGTGCTTTCTGTGTAATCATTTATGGCCTGATGCTATGAAAACATCAAAGAAAACACATTGCTCTGACCACATCGGGAGACTTAAAAGGCATTGCCCCCATAAGCAGTGCTACCCGTGGTCCACGTTCCCAATCCTTTGATTTTTTTTAAGAAAACTCATCACCCCTGTGGAAGGCAGTGGCTGTGTGATAGCAAGAACTCAGTACAGTCTCTTCCCCTGCAGTACTCCCACAGAGCCCATGAGGATGCCTTTTACAAGGGAAGACGTTGCTTATCATTTGTCTAGTTCTTTAAATACTTATCCTCTTTTATTCTCAAATAATATGCTGTGTCCTACAGCACAGTTCAAGGTACCTTGCTTGAGTCTATTTGTCTTTCGTGTTTTCGCTTATATTGTCTGCAGCACTTATATTGTCTACCGTATGATGGGCTCACTTTGTAGATTCTTTTTCTCTTACTTGGAGGTATTTTAACACAGTAACTTGAAAAGATCAATTAATGTCCTGTCTTTTTAAAAGGTTTTTCTTATTTAGCATTGTTAATTACAAGCTTTGCAAAATCCAAGAACTTAAAGTTTGAAATGAGTCAATTTTGACTGTGTGCTGTGAGGAAACTACTTAAAAGGAAGAGAGGAAAAAGATACACTGTGGAAACAGAAGCATTTGTTGGGAGCAGGAACTTAATTTCAAATTCACAAAATAAGTTCCCTAACCACTACACTATGGAGGCAAATACAGCGTCTACAACACACACCTTTTATCTTCTATCTTTCATTGTGACTCAGAAATACTCAGTTGCTTAGATAAAAGCAGAAGCAAACTGGGAGATGAAATGGAGGAGGCGATCACACAGCACACGGGTGCTCACACGATGACTAAGGTTAGCTAAACCAACAAGGCTCATAGGCTTCTTTGCAAACGTATGTAAACCTGCACAAGATGCAAGGCAGCAGAGAGTTAGATTCCTGACTTGTAAAACTAAAGTAGCGTGACAGAATAGAAAAAAAATAACATAAAAACACCAACACCTTTGCCTGACGAGATTAAAAGAGCCGTGAAAATGTTGTGGAGAAGGGATAAAGCAGTTCCTCATAAGAAACTTGAAGTAGTAGATCTTATGGTGCTATAGGTCAGTCAAACACTGCATGTGATGTGAGCGAGGTCTTTACTGTTTGAAACAAGCTTCAGAAGAAACCTGACTTTGTTCATGATAGGGACATTCTGAATCTCACTTTAGTTGTCTCCTTTTACGCTGCTTCTCTGACCTGAGTATTCCACTGGCTTTGCTTTTTAAATTGAACAAAGTAAGACAATGAGTAAAGAAATAAGAAAAAAGTTTTATTTTATGTTGTATGATTTCAATTTTCTGATGTGTTTAGAACTAACATGCTCAGATGAATAAAGAAAGGGTTTGATAATAAGATTTTTAACTAATGTAAGTGCATCAAGGTTTTTTTCCTTAAAAGTCTTTATCAGCTGGAAATGAAGAAGGTAGACCTGCTGGGATTCTCATCCATGTAAGATTTCTCACAACTTGCATATGAACAATATGAAACAAAGGCAGAAAACCATCAGCTGCATACTGTGGGAGTTGGTGTATCTGCTTATGCACTTTCTGCAGGCACAAGAGGACTTCATTTTGATACATGTTACAGGTTCTAGCACACTCATCTGTTTTCTCTGCAGATTTAGGAATGCTTGGCATCTCTGCATTTTTAACAGAGCAGCCAAAAAATCTGGCGTTTTTAGCCTGAAGAAGTTCTTTAGATTTTTCCAGTACTGTAAGCTTCACTTTTATTTATTTATTTATTTATTCACACAATCACTTTTAATTGGTAACTCTTACTTAACCTTCCTTGAGAACCCCAATATCAGTGACACTTGTACCCCTGGTGAACTATATGAAAAAATATAATTGAGGAAATTCCCAGGGCAAAGACATAAAATTAAACCAAATAATATGCTAACAATTTAAGTGAAATACTAGACTAAAATATCTTGAAGACTTGATATTAATTATGAAGTATCTAATATCCTTATTATGTTGATAGCCCCAAAAATGAGTCAAAGAAGATGGCATGATGATGCATGTTATGAAATGATAGAAAACGCTGAAACCTGTCAACACTCTCCATTCAGTCAGACAAATTCCACTGGGAATTTCAGTCAGAGCTTGAATGAAAATATTTATGATGGAGAAAGATTGTGAAGAGTTGGCTCTATGTTTGAGAGGATGGATAGGAAACAATAACAGAACTGGAAATGAAGACTCCAGAATCCAAGTTAAAGTTCCTTCTGTTAAAGACAGCATGGGCATGTGTTTATGTCTCTGAATTTTTTCTTTGCTTAAGTTCAATTAAAATATTTATATTTAGACATATACATTTTAAACAAAGTAAAAATACATTTTCGTATTTTTGAGGTATGATTAGTATAACAGAGGCAAGTCTATAAAATACTGTATGTAAAAACTATCTAATTGTAATTAAAGTTCTGAGGCCTCTATCCACATGTCAGCAAAATACTCAATCATAATTAAAACCAAGGAAGATTCTCATTTTCCCTTTGCAAAACAATGACTCACTGTGAAAGAACATTTCATTTGTCCAATTAATTACTGGTCATTCATACTGTCATGAAATCTTAAAGCTGGCACAAAGGGTTTGAAATTGAGTTTGGCTGGATGAGTTAACAATTAAATGAGCCTTTTAGAAGCAGTTAGAGCAAGCAAGCCTGTGGGAAACAGAGAGGAAACCTGAACCTGGCAGCAGCGTCGCCTGTTGTAATGCCAGAGCAGCAGGCTCAGAGACAGGGTGGGCTGTGGCAAGCAAGAATGAGACAAATATTATGACAGAGAGCATATGCAAAGAGGATGTTTATTAAAATTCAATAGAAATAAACAGATGAAGACAGTATCTGCTGGAAGGCAGGATGATGGCATGGAAGAGAGGGAGAAGAAAGATGACACCATCTGGCACATACTCAGTTTTTGCAGAATAGTAACAGGAGTCTCTGGTTTTTCTGCCATTATGCTTCAATCCTTCCCTCCCTTGATGTAGACACAACCATCTTCTATTGAAACCTGACCAGAAACACAAAGGAAATGAACCTTCCTACATTCCTAGCACAGAAGATTCTGCATCAAGGTCCTACTGCCACCTGCTTATCTGAACATGCAAAGCAAGTCTTCCTTGAGAAGCCAGGCTCTAAACATTTTTCAGATAATAAGATTTCCTTCAGTTACTGAGGAATAAGAGGAACTTCAAAGTGAGAATAGATGAGAAACTGAGCAGTCCCAAGTCAGCAGGATACTCCCCACAAGCCCATAATCCCTAAAACTGATGAATGCTGCTCCAGGTTACAGGCAATAACATGTATAATTTGTTACAGCACAGAGATTTTGATTTCAAAAAAAAAGAAACAAAACCAGAAATACAAATGTTTCCTCACAAAAGAACTTGCACATCTGTTTCTTTTGACACTTGGAACATATTCAGCCAGTTGACTCCCTCTGATTATTCTGCTCTAAGTTAAGTAGCTCAGTCTAATCTGCCTCCTCCCCCCACTACAGCTGAACTTTCAAGGGAGGAATACAACGTAAAAATACAGTAATTTCTTCTTTTTGGATGAAAATACTAAGAATCAGATACTACTGCAACAGATCCAGGCCACCCCCAATGTATGAATAAACCCTTTCCACAGTGGTTCCTCTAACAGGAACCCTCACGGTTCCTGCTATGCTGATAAAGACTGTAAGAAACAGCTACCAGGTAAAGCTGGGCAGAAAATCCCAAACTGATGAAAGTGTTCTCAGCTGGAAAACAAAACTGGTCTAAATGTTTCACAAGATGATGCTGGAGGCCAGAGACCTCAAAATTAGTCTCTTTAAGCAACTAATAGAAAAGAAAACCTTTCTTCGTCTATCTCATGGACAAAAACTGTAGCTCAACACTTCTCAGTGATTAACAGAGGAAACCACAGAAAAAACAGTTGCATGATCTATTTGCTCACCTTTTCAGTCAACTAACAAATCACATTAGTTTTCTAAATGGTTAATAAAAACTGACGTGCTTTTTGATTATAGTCTTTTATATAATATTCAAACTTCCATTTTTTCTTTGCCATTAGCTGGATTGTGAATTGTATTCATGGAGAAAGACTTTTTAAAACGCTGAAAGAAGAGGAATCAAACTAAGCATTCCTCTGGCACTTGCTGTAGGAGAAACAGTTACTGGTTCTTGGTACTTCAAGTTCCACACAAGTAAGATGCTTTTTGACCTTAATTATCCAGATACCTTGATCTTATCATATCTTCCTAGTAATGCCATGATTTCAGGTGTGCACAAAGATGACCAAGACTAGGGCAGGTCTTCAGAGAGCTGAACTTGCTAGAAAGCTCAAAAATTTTGGATTTCTAAAAGCCACCCTGCAGGCTCAGCTGTTTCCTTCTGTGTGCAGCAGGCTTACTCTCATCAGTCACCTAAAATACAGGCATGCTTTAGCCTATGACACAAGTTTCCCCCTCCAGTCAAAACATGAAAATGGTCACCTCCAGGTAGCAGTTCACCCTCTACCTCCTAAAAGAGGGACCCTGGAAATGCTGCTCCTTCCATTAGCTTGAGACAGAGTCCAGACAACAGAATAATGACTTAAACTGGGGCAGTGGACACCACCCTTAAGTCCCCAAACCAGAGTGCTCCAAAAGCTCTGCTCTGCTACCCGGGTGCTCACCCAGGAGCGGAGCTCCTCCAGAATCCATGTCCCAGCTGCAGTGACAGACAAGTAAATGTTTGGTGGGGTCTCTGATCTTTGATATGGGTCGAGTTCTGTGCCAGTCTTTACTAGCATTAATGACACACAACACAAATTTCTTAGGTAAGAGCGACTTGTTATTTACTGGGGCCATCCTACTTACTGTTATGACATGGTTGACTGTCGGGAAGGGGCTGCCCCTGGGGGAAGCTTCAGTAGGACCAGCATCAAGGGCAGCAGGCTCTGAAACAAAGGTTGCCTTTAAAAAAAAACACCAGAAACATTTTTATTCTGAATGCTGTGTAAGAAGAGAAATTCCTTCCCTCCCTCTCAAGTTACTATACAAACACCTGGCCCTGTTGTTACATGTGGTTGAACACCAAAAGCAAATAAAATTCCAGTTCTTGCTGTTTCCCATTTTTGGTGAATTTTATATTTGAACTGTTGAAATTATCAGTTCAAGAATAAGAAGTTGTAACACATAGTGTCAAGAGAAAAACGATTGTTATTTGTGCACAGACTAGTCCTGTGGTCAAAGCATTAGTATTTCTAAAGCACAGCTCATTGCATAAATTCCTTCTCGTCACACACACACACAAAAAGCAGAGATTTGTTTTCTATATTCTTTAAACAGATGAATGATTCTGCCATCTTGTGGGAGATGGAGAAATCCTAACTATTTGTACAATAACTGCAGGGCAGAACAGCATGGAACAGAAATGTCTTCTCTTTTTCACTTGTTTCACTATTGATTAAGTGAACAGACACTAATAGCTAGCATATGCCAAACTGCCCCCAAAAGAGGAAATTAATTATAGCCTCATGGAGGAACCTGAGCAATGGGGTTGATTTTTAAGATACTAACTTGACCAGAAACTCTGATCAGAAGGTAAAGGTGCAGCAACTGAAAATCTTGGGGATTTTTCCCAATGATGTGATAATGTGAAATATGTAGAGAATTATTTACATTCTCTCACATTTGTTAAAATACCTTTCATAAAAGAAAAAATGTAAAATTATACAGATTTTTTATCTATAATTAACATTTTAAGAACTGTTAAACTAGCACAGTATTTATATATTATGGAACACCACCCTCTATTAATAATTCCATAGCACAGCTTTACAAAATTAGTAGAATTATTTACTATTAAATAGTCTTTGGCTGATACAGGTTGTATCATTATGCCTGACAATTTAACAGATACACAATATTGCTTGGTCTATCCCACTTTAATTCAACATGGAGCATGCTGGAGAAAAAACGATTAATCTAACCAAGTATAAATGACAGTTTAGGAGAACAAGAACTGAAAAAAACATGGACCAGTTCCACCTCAAAGTAATTTTGTAGAGGTTTTTTTCCTACTCCACCATTCTCAGCAGGTAGAAACCAAACAGTACATTAAAAGTCTATATCACAAAACTGTATGTGACCAGTTTTTTCCCATTGCTCTTGGGAAATCCTGAAGCTCAAGAATGTGGCTTCTGCTAGGAAAGATGAGGCTTGAGGTGGAGCACATTTATCCCTTGGCACTTGGCACTATAAGCCTGCATCAGGAGTGTTATTTTGAGCTGCTCTCTTCCCACCAGAAATTACCTTGGGGAAACAAGCTCATCTGGTTTATATTTCTTTGTTATATCTGCAATGAACTCATCTAATAAATCTAATACCGTGTCACAAGAAAGCTTCTTGGATCAAGTACAACTGCATTTACGCTTACATAACTGCTTACCAAGACCATTATTTTCCTTTGTAAATCATTCATTTATGTGAATAATATTTTGTTAACCACTTTGAACATAAAGATCTGAGAACCAGAACATAATAAGAAGGAACACAACAATTTAATGTTACTATAATTTCTTCATAATGGCAAGTATCTAAAAAGCCAAGGCAAGCCTAGATCTGGATCTCAAATTCCCCAACTCTAAGTGATTTGATTTAAAGACAACAACAAGAGAACACACAGTGACAAACAACCCATCTACCTCAGCCACTCTGTCTCCTGCTTGTACCCCAGCCAAGTCTGATGGACCATCTTTTGGCAGCCGTGCAATCAGGATCCCCTGGTAACACAAAACACAGGTTTCAGAAGTGACAGTTTCTCCCATTGTTCTTAGATGTAAAAAGCAAATGGGAAGTAATTAATTTTCAAGGCTTATTGTTCTGTTGCTTCCATAAAATTAAAAACTAAATGCCTTAGTGCATTAGCAAGACAAAAAAAAAAAGCCTCTATGGCTGACACATACAACAATGAACAAAAGTCAGTAATTGTTTACACTGTGCCATGGGAAACAGACTGGAAAACAAAGATTTATTTAAAAGATAAATCAGTGAGAAGATGTGTGAAATATTTCTCTCAAATCAAGTTAGCTCCTGGGAATGAGCAAATGAGATGGGAGAGGCACGTAGATTGCTAAGGCAGTGACCCTAAATGGAGGTAGAAAACGAGAATTAGACAAGAGTGTTTCAGCCTTCAGGTTGCCTTCGCAAAGTCATTGGTTTACATTTGGGTTTCTCTCCCAAATCATCCCTCCTGGAGCTTCCCATCAAAATCTAATGCCAGATCCTACTCTGGGAAATAAGCTACCTATGTTTACCCTTGATAGCTTTACAAAGACGGTAATGTTACATGAAGGACAATCTCAGAAAGCAAACAACAAAACACAGTAACTCAAGGAACTACTCATCAGTCTATTCCTAATGATCACTAGATAAATTTTGAATAAGGAAATGCACCTCATCACTTTCTTTACATGAAGATGAGCCCTTTCCACCAGCAATGCTAATACCAAGACTCCCCATTTGACTGCACACAGTAATGGTTACCTGGAAAAGAATTATAATGGATAAGTGGCCTGATTAATCAAAAATATTGCTTATTAATTATGTGAGCATTGAAAATCTACCTCCCACTCTGAACACCAGCAGACATGCCCCTGGAGAGCCCAGCCCACAGAAAAATGGTGCTACACTTCCACACTGGCACATGCAAGACTTGTCATCATTGCTTTGAAACCGTGGACTGAACAAAGACTCGGCTCAGTGCCCACCTGCACGTATCTTTGACTCGACCTCACAACATCAAAGCTGGATATATAAAGTGAGATGCATGGCTACAAGGATAGTGGGTTTTGTTGGGGTTTTTTAACGGGAAATTCTTTTTCCATATAAGCCATGGGGAGCAAGGACAACCCTCATCTTACTCTCTTTAAGTTAAGCCTCACGACATCTGCCATGCAATGTCCCCCCTTCTTTGCATCTTTTATAAACTGCCTCACCCCAGAGGAGTTCCCCACAGACACAGGGACTGCCCCGCAGACAGGAACAGCCCCCAGGAGCAAGCCCAGCCCATGCAGCAGTCCCAAACCTTCAGCGGGGGCTGCGGCACGTCCAGCACCCGCAGCTCCTCCGCGATCCGGCCGCTCTCGCTGGGCGAACTGCCTGCTGCTGACACAGGTGGCTGCACCTTGGTGTTAGATCCTGGAAGAGTCTTCCCTTTCACTGCTGACTTGTGCTTTTCTTGAAGCGTTGTCCTGGTATTTCTTTGATCTCGCGTGCTATCATTGCTATCAAAAAGGCTGCCGGAAAACTTGGAAATAGGTTCCTGAGGGTTAAAGATAAAAAAGGTAAACACAGCAACAGCAAGGAGAATCTGAAACACACACCTTACCCATGATAACATGAATTTGTTCCTCACTATCACATTGCTGTACGATAGTATTTGTTTCACTGAAGACAAAACTGGAACTTTACAGCAAACATACAAGGATTTCTTTTACCATTATTTCTCTGGGCATGTTTTGCCCTCAACACTGGGGTTGAAATTGTGGGAACAGGGAGAGGACTGGGATTCGTATAGCCTTTCACTAGATTCCCTGGCACGCACAAGCATATGTAACACACACATATCCATATGTGCATAAATCCTGCAATGCCCTGCAAAATGACAGAGCATGAGAACAAGACTAATTTGGGCAGCCTCTGACAGCTCTGTAGCACTGAATCCACTGTTCTGGGGGAAGGAACCACACACACAAGGCAAAGGAAAGATATTCCCATACAGAAAATAAAACATTTCTCATAGTTCCTCAAAATTCACATTCCATTTTTGGGAACACAGGTGTGAGAGGGAAGGCAAGCCCCTAGCTGGCATCTACGTATCTAAGACTTTGTTTCAGTCACTGGATCGACTTAGTTGCAAATGGCAGTGAGTGGACACTCCCAAACTAAGTGATTTAGGAGTCCTCTGGAAATGGAACCTCAAAGGTGATGCATACTAAAGCCTAGTTTGGAGCCTGGCTCTGGGGTGAGCCTACTCTGAGATGCAGTGAGGAGCTCACAATGTCACCCTATGCTTAGTTAAACCACAAGGGCTTGAAAAGAGAAATACACAACTGAAATACGTCCACCAAACAATTAAAAAGCTTCAGACAAGTTTGACTGCAAAATGTAATGATGTTTTCCAGCTATGAGTTATTCCTGGCAAAGGGTTAAATGAATTTCAGACACGATGCCCAAATTCTGTTCCCATTTTATGAATGCTTTATTTATATTTAGCTGATTTTTGCTCCCTAATTTGATGGGTTAAGGTCAAATCAGATCTTCATATTGCCCAAATCCTTCTATCTTCTGTTAGTAGTAAAATGATGCAGCAAACACACATCAACACCTCTGAAAATGAGCCCTGTAAGTGTTTTTCTAAGCTTGGGAGTTTAATATCAAAATAAAAAGCAGTGGCATTACCTTGAACAGCTGTGCAGAACCCCACTGGACACTTTATTTTTCAATCTATATTGGCGCTTTCCCACAATTTCTTTTTGGTTGGGATGGAAGGAAGCATTGCTGACCCCAGGGAAAGCATACAAGGCATGATTGCTTCCTATTTTCACTTAAAAGGGTATTTGTTTAGCTTTGACTCACATAAAGCATTCATTACCTTTCTTCTCTTGAGAGAGATTTCTCTTTACAGCGCCAGGCTGACTAAGACAGACACGTCTGCAGTACTGTGCTGCTGTGGGTGCCAGGGAGGAAGGCCATGAGCAAGAGCCAGGACTGTGGGCTGGAGGAGGGGGCACACCAGCAGCACTCCCAGGGGCTAGGAAGGAAGCAGAGATCCTGGAAGAGGAGCAGGAGCCCCAATTCCTGCCTCATCTCCCAGCAAACATCAGGAAGAATGGTGAGCAATGCCCTGAAAGGGAAAGGCTGCAAGAGTGCAATCACCACCTCCTTTTCCCAGGCTAGGACCAAGAGGACAGCCAGGCTGCAGCACAGGTGACAGACACCTGGCAAGCACAGGCTGGAGAAACTACAGCAGGGAGGGGCTCGCAGACATCAGCATCCTGGAAGAGCACCACCCAAAACTACCATGCAGTGGAGGAGCACTGCAGCCTCACTTTTCCACCATCCAGGCCTAGGGAGACGCTGAGCCCCAAGTGCCGCCAACAATCTACTTACCTGAAAGAGGTAGAGGGAGCTTGGTAACTGGGGATATAAGAAGGAGTAAAGTAAAAAATGTGTCTCATCATTGCTCAGGTTACTCATCTTAACCTGCAAGTTGAACTGTAGCCTCGAGGGTTGGACGGATTAATTGTAAGCAAAGTAAAGGAATAAAACATTGAACACAACTCTGTACCCTCTGCACAAGCAAGGACATGAGAGCATAAGCAGCGCAGTCCCACAAAGCCAAGGTGCTCTGCTGCATAGCACTGTGTGCAGCTATAGCCTCTTCATACATACACATCGTCTCTCCCGATTTCAAGACTACTTACATCATCAGGATCCTCGAGTTCCTCTGCTTCTTGCTCAGGACTGACCCTTCCTTCTCTCCATTTTCCATTAGCAGAGCTGAATTTGTACAGGTTACCACCATGAAAACCTTCCTTTGCTTTCAACGAGGCCCAGCGAGAGCCCTGGGAGCTCCAGTTATGGCCACTGTATAGTTTAGGAGACTTGGGAAGCCACTTAATAGAGTCCTGAGGGAAAGAGAAGATATTAAAAAAAAAAGGCAATGAATAGATTTTAAGAAAGCAATTGAGGTATGTAAGTGCAGAAACTGCCTGGCAAGTTCTGCAAGGTATTTTAGATTCTTGCAAATACTATGTTTCCCTTTTTTACCTTCAGAAGTACCTTCAGTCCCAGAGAGACACTTTGCCAGTTAATGGGCATTACTGGTGATACAAAGAGCGAGCAAAGGCTGCTGAAAATAGCGGAAGCCTTTAAGAACTTGTAAGAGCATGGGACTGAGCCTACCTTCAGCATCGTAAAGAAGAATTAATGATCGACAACAGTCTTCAATAAAGTGTACTATTAAGAAAACCAACAAGAGTACTTAGACCTTTAGTGACCATCTCATCTCATGACCTGAGTTAAAAAAAAATATTAAGTCACTCGCCTCTTTGTTATTCATTAAATGTTTCATTTGTTGAATGTTATCAATAGAAAGCACAACACTTAATTGATCTTTTAAGGATTGCTGATTTTCAAAGCGATTATAGTTCAGTTATCCCAAAATGTTCATTACTTATTTGCATCAAAAATACTCCACTTTTCTAACTCATACACAGAAGTTTATACATGACAAGTTGTGTCAAGATTGCCTACGTACCTAAATTTCACTGAATTTTAGAAGTCATTTTTCAAAGTAACCTTTATCTTTCTTTGAAGCTTTCTTTAAATCTCACTTCTGCATTTTCTTAGTGATACAAATCCACTGGCAAAAAGCAGCCTGACGCCAAACAAATAAGAAACATCAATGGAGAAAACAAACTAACAAAAACAATTTTCAACAAGCTTGTGGTAGAGCAATCAGAAGCTGGTGACTTTCACATGTTTTAACAGGTATTTGATTCAGATTTAACAGCTTTAAGTTTCCATTTTCCTTTTTAAATGCAGAATGGTTATGTTCACACACACACACACACACACAGAGATATCTTGCTGCTACCAGCAACCCAGATGTCACCATCTCTATTAGATCTACGGTTGAGAAACACAAGGAAATTGGACAAGACTGTTCATGCTGGACACACTGATTCATCTTCAGCCGCCAAAGAAGGTCCCTTTGGGATTCTTCATTTGCTTTTGGTTTTAGAATAGCTGGAAACACTAGGAAATGGAAATGGACAGTATCCCAGCATCTCATTGGAAAACACCATAGACCTTTCTGTGTCTTGAAAGATGACAAGCCCAAGACAGGATTATTTGTATCGTACAAGGAAGGCATGATTGGCCTCTGCAGGAAATGTGCTGTTAAAGCACATTTTGAACTGCACTGACACTCAGTGATACCACTACTTGCAGACAAATAGCCTGCATTTCTGGTTATTCTAAACCACATTGCTCAGGACACTGGAGCTGATTGCCAATTTAGTCGATCAATGGGAAAGCAGCACAAACAATCACAACACAGCAGTGGCTCCCCTTCCTCCTGACAATTCAAAGTGCAAGGCAGGGTATCTCCTGATACTTCTTCACTCTCATCTTGAATAAGAAAACATAGGGTTCCCTTAACAGAAACTTTGCTTTCTGTGAATATTAACTAGGGGGATAGCAATTCTAATCAGACAGACGAACTAGGTGAAATTGTTTGCTATTGGCTTGGTCTGTTGTATTTCAGAATAGCTAATGTGACATCTCTCAATGTTTAGGGTATTTCAAGACACAGCTTAAATCCTTGTCAACTCTTAAGCTCATTAGGAAGTCATAAAGCAATTTTGCTCTAAAAATAAACATGGGTACAGTGAAGCATTTCACTTCTTCCAAAGAAATGTCTCATCCTTGTTTGACCCTGATCCCTAATCCTAAACAACAGCTTCTCAAAGTCAGCCTGCCAAATTCTGTAAAACCAGTAAAAGGCTATTCTCTCAAAGTAACAGACAGAGATTTCAAATTAAGTTTATGCTGACAATCCCTTCATCATTTTAGGCATACACTCAGCTGCAGCAGCAGCCTCCTGTGTGCACAAGGAGCAGGGTGATGAACATCAGCAGATTTTACATCCCTATGCCCCCTGCAGTTCAGCTGGGAACACAGGGCTACAGCGCACTCCTGCTCCCTGTCTGCCTTCTCCTACAGCAGGATGCTTTTCCTCATGCTGACATACAGCTGTAAGGAAAATTCAGTACCTGTTTAACACCTGTAACCCAAGTAATTTTAGTCTTTAATATTCTTCATCTACAGTACTACAAAGTAAAATAGAAACAACAGAACAATTCTGGTGAAGAATTTTCACCCTGTCTACACAGTACTATGGATAGCATTATCTTTATGAAAGCAGTTTCATGACTTGGTTGTATCAATAGCAAAAGATGGAATGGAACAACTAGAAATGCCTTTTAGTCTATATTTGCATGTACCTGCTACATGCAGAACACCACATGAATTATACTTTCCTGAAGTAAAATGGAGAAACCAAGCCAATGAATGCTACTGCTGTGAGTGTAGGCCAATACTACTTTGCAAACAAATCTTAATCCTCAATTGTTTTTTACAACTCGATCCTTTTTTACGACAGAAAAGGGAGAGGGATGGAAATAAGAAGATAGTGAACTCAACCTCGCAGTCTGACTTTTTTTACTGGATTTTGTTTTCCCTGCCAAAAATTAAACCAGTTCTTTACTCTGACGTATTAATGAAAATTGCTTTAGATGGGCAACAAGCTTCCATCACCCTTCAAGGTAGTTCAGGTAACAGACAGTAGATGTATACACCAAAAATGAAGCTCTCTTAAAAAATTCCAGTAATTTATTAGCTCATTCTCATTTTATTAAATACTATAGGACCATGCTTTGAGACAGAAGGCTACTGGCAAATATCCTAGTATGGAGAAAGAAAAATCAGTTCTCCTCACAGAATTTTACAGATTACAATTGGTCTTCTTAATACCCAGGCAGAGTCGGGAAGTTCTTTCTTGTGTTTCATACGTGGGGAAGCAAAGACCCAAAAAGATTAAAAACGTGATTGGTTTCACTCATTAGTAGCAAACACAAAGTGCGATGCATATAGATTTACATTTTCTTAAAAGTAACTGGAATGAAACAAAGGCAGCAAATTCTGTATTTAGGACCTTAAGCTTCATGGGTATGTGGGCGGTGTAACACTGGTGTTTTGTAAATGCAAAAGTGGTTGGAGGGAGAAAATATTTATCAGCCTAGTAGTTATTATGTTCCATGGAAACACATTTTTCTTCTCCCTTCACTGTTAATGATCCTAACTGATTGGTAACAGATCATTTTGCTTCGGTATTTCATCAGCAAGTCAAGCGACGTTTTTACCTCCTTTTAACATATTTTTCATCTTTTCAAAGGAGGTCTCTTTGTAACGTAACTACTGCTCTACATCATACCCCTGAACATTAAGAGGAGAAATTGTTCTCATAAAGCACAAGGTGTCTATTCTGATAAGATCTCACTAACAAACGCCCTAGAGAATGAATTTTCTCCAGGAAACAAAGGTGTGCAAATGCTATGCATCATCCTGAAACATTCTGGTAAATGAAAGAGAATCCAAAACAGCCTAACAATAAAAGCCAAGATATGAAAGCCCCCCATGTCTCTGAAGTACCATACTGAAATCCCACAGCGACAATGCAGAATCCAGTTATCTAGAACATCTCAATGGTCATACACCTGCTACTACAATTCAACTCAAAACCCCAAACACACATTCTCACCTATTTTTCTATTTAAAAGTTTATTTGCTTAAATAGCACAATCATGGGAAAGAAAATGTTTTAAAATATGCATTTCCTAGAACATACTTTTCTACATACAACTATACATAACACGTTCTACTAATCAAAAACTATTTCAGACTCATTCCCTTTTTAAAGCACAAAAGACTGTTTCTCAGAAAGCTTTGTGTAATTCACATGAAACGAAAGCTGAACAAAATGCTGCTGAAACAAAGGCATCCTTGAATATCCTTTCACTGGAGGAGAGGCAATGTAAAAGCTGCCCGAACTGATTACGGAAGCAAGCCTTATATACTTTGCTAGTAGTAAATACATGACTTAATTTCAAGCTCAGATATTCAAGTATTAACTATCAAGACAAGATTTTTTTAATTTCCTGAAAACACAATTTTTTGAAAAAAAGCTGTAGGTTATCCTGAAAACATCCACTATGCAAATGCTCTTGAGGTTTTCTCCCCTCTTGAATGAATAAAAGCCATCAGTAATCTTCAAACAAACCTTTTTGTTAGTTAGTTTGGATTTTGTTTTGGTTTTAAATTGCTTAGTGGAAGTCCATGACGCCACTAACAAACTATAAAGAAATTCACTCATGTTTATAATCGTGTAGTGATGTACTGCCCTATTTAATGTTCCAGAATTATGGGACAATCATTATTTCCTATGAGCTACTTCAGAATGATTTAAAGCAGCCCATTTATTTTGGGGTTGAGTAAAGCTGGCAAGTTCCTGTGAGTGGTCAAAGAATCAGACTGTTTCCATCACCAGCACATTCCCATAGCTTGCCCGGGTTTGCTTCAGGAGCAAAAGAAGATAGGACTTTGAAGTATTTAATTAGTTTTGTGTCCGACTAAAACTTTCTCTGCCTTATACTGGGGATGCTTACAAACTGAAATCCAAGCTGCTGATGCTTTGGTGCTATTTCCAAGCTCTGTGTGCATCTGTGGATCTTGAGGAAAGTTACTGCAGTCAGCACTGGTCTTCCACAGTGAGCGTTGCTAACATTTTGCATTTGGCTGCTACCACCAGCTGCACATCAGAGATTTCAGCCAAGACAACATTCCCCAGCAACAGATGAGCACACCAGAGAAACAGTGTCAAAGGTTACTGTACATCAGGTGTCCACATCCTGGTATTAATGCCAAGGGAGGTTTGCTAAAACCCTTCTCTGAAACATCACTGAGGAGACACAGAGTTCTCTCCATGGACAATAGTGATGCTGTATTTTCAGGAGAGGTCTTCTCCTGGAAAAAGATAAGCTATTTGTTAAGATCTCAGAGTTAATGGACTAGTAACAACAGTGTTTAGAGGCACAACACCCTGAACAGATTACAAATTCAAAACCAGACGGCCATGAACTGTTGCTCCTGAAGTTAGCACAGAGCCCAGCTACAATCATTGAGCTCCTTCCCCAAAGCCCTCTGCTCTGGCAGAACCCATGACTGACCAGCCCGTCCCCACAAAAACTGTACAAGAGGGAATGAAACAAACAGGGTCTCCAACATCCACCAGAAGAGGAAACAGGATGGCTCCTGCAAAGCAGCTCACAGAGTTGTCCTCAAATCAGGCATGTGCTACCCACTTAAAAAAAAAACAAAAAAACAACATTGTTCATTCAGCTAGTGGAATAATGATTTTTTTATTGTAAAGTCCTGACTTTACAACAAAAGAGGGAGGCACTGTCCCTTTGAAAACTTCACAATTGCTTCAGGACAAAGAGAACACCCAAAACAATTACTGACAGTTAAGACCAGCTTTTATCATATTCCCTGACAGCAATCCAAGCACAGGAACAGATTTGTGTGTTTGTCGGAAACTGAAGCTGGGAAACACTCTTATCAAGTCAATTGAAAAACTACAGTAATTTTATTTCCTGGAGTCAAGGTAAAGAACGGTGGTGAATTCTCCATTAACAAAAGGTCTAGACATTTCAGATAAATAGTGTGCTTCTGTCTCAGTGGGAGGCAGACATTTACAGCAAACCTGGATAGTATCAACCAATATACTAAAAAATGTACTTTTAATAAAATTAAATTCCTGGCATCACTACTCTCTCTTAAAAGCTGAAATTATGAGCTGCAAGTAGTGAAATCTGTTAAGTAGCTAATCAGCTGCTCACCCAGCACTAGTAAAGCACCAGTGCTAGACATGAAGCAGGCCAAGCAGGACAAAAACAAGTCACCTGTTGGAAAGAACAGCATTATGCAAGTTTCCAGTACACACTTTCCTACAATACGCTGATTATCAAAAATACAGAACTTCAGCCAGAAAAATAATCTCAACACATAAATTACATGGAAGTTGTGGGGAAAGCCTGGAGCAACACACAGGGGATGGAAAAATCCATTGCTACACTAAGTACAGTAGCACAGGCGTGCCTTTTTTCTTCCTATTCTTTTAAGATCAGGAATTGTGACTTTGAATAAAGAGAACTTGTGTGCAGTAACCGGCAGGTTAATATTAAATCCACTCCCCCACTACGGTCCATTGATTTTCTCTGATTACCTGTTTATAGCTAATAAAACAGCATGCAAATTTTGTAGTCTCTTTGCATTAAACCCACCTCTCAAAAGACTTACAAAGTAAATCAGGAAAAATTTATGGAGAAAAAAGTCACTATCATATTCACTATTCAGGCTCCTCACAGCATCAGCAAGAGAAGAAAACCAAACAGAGAGTGGGAAGAGAGGGCTCGTGCTTTCAAGGACAGACACTGCTTCATCAGAACATGTGTCGTCAGCTTTTTCTGGCTATAAAACAATTAAAACTGCCTGGAATGTTATCAGGGCTGTTGGGAGGAGAAGTGTGCCTCAGCCACACTATAAAATGGCACACACATGGATTACTCAGGAGATCAGAGGCACTTCTGAGGTCTAGGCTGATGGAGGTTTGATCAAGTAGGATGACGTACAAGTCGCTCTGAACCAGCACTAGGAGGACAGAGAGTAGCCACTTGCCTCTGTTTGCACACCAAGAATCCAAGCATCTTGTCAGCCCTGAAAAACAACACTTCAGCTGCTCTTATTCCATACCACCAGCAGCTCCTGCCATACCTCAAGGTGTACCCTGGAAACTACACTTACTGCCAGACTCAAACACCACACGACCTTGTACACACTGCTGAACTACCTGCAGCAGAGCAGAATCTCAAACTGCCTCACCAAAAAGCATAAACAAAGGACATTAACGAGGTACAGGGCTACACAGTATTAGTGCAGAAGACTGAAAAATACACCTCCTCTTTTATCTCTCCCCAGACACTGACTGAAAAAATATAACAAAAATCCAGATTTCCACTACACAGGTTAACAAAGTGAAGACAGATGGCAGTGAAAAGCAAGGAATGCCAACACCCCTCTAGGGATAGTAGCTGGTCGGTCTGATGATGGACTTCAGCTCCTCTAACCTCTCATTAAGCAATTGTTGGAGTCTAGTCTGAGCTCAATTTATTTTCTTTTACAACTGAGTGGAGGCAAACACCTTCAATATGCAATTCATGCCACCCATCTTTGGCTGAGATGACCACAAGAAAATTACACCAGCCACCCTTGGGTGCAGGAATGTGAAACTGTCCCAAATGACGGCAACCAGCCTGGATCACCCACTTACTTATCTGTAGCCAAAGAAACCACAATAAATATTCCTTCCACTATTAAAAAAAAAAATTTAAAAATCACGAAGTAAAACTGACTGCTGACCAGTTACTTTGTGCCAAAGTGGATGCAGCAAGCAGTGCTTGCCTTGTGGTGAGTTTGTGGGCTGCAGCAGTCTCCGCGAGCCTGCTGGAATGTACGAAAAGCAACTGCTGAGCAACAGAGCGAGTATCACAGAGCTGCAATAAGATTTACGTCTTGCTCTGACTGCAGCAGGAGGGAGTAGGTGCACAGGGGCAGTTAATTATTCTTATCTGGTGGCATGTCAGGCAAGGCCCAAATCCAGGCTTTACACATTCATCTTGCTGATGGAGCAGACACTAAAAACAAACCACAGCCTCCAAATGAAAAACTGGCATCACAGAGTCCTGCTGCCTTTGGCTTTTTTAGGAACTGTCATTTTTAGGAACTTCTTTTCATCTCAAATGGGTTTGTTGCGGTTTACTTGGACTCTGGGTACAGGGTTTCCTACATTTTTAAACTTCTGTTGTGTCGATTCCAGTAAGTACTTTAAAAAGAAAATTCTACCCGAGGCTAGAGTCAGCTGTACCAAAACCTGATTTTCTTTTTAGTTTTATTTTAACAGCAGCTTACCAAGAATAGCCAGAACTCTCCCCTGGGGAGAATAAAACTGCACTACCACTGAACTGACCTAACACCTACAAACTTCCAGTATCCTCCTGCAAAGAAACCATGTCTTGAAGCTTCAATGAGGAACTTTTGGGATGAGAAATGAAAACTAATGTATTTTGACAGGTTAGATTTGAATACCTGCAGATGGCTTGAAACACCTACCTGTTCAGCATCAAAAAGACAGCAGTGCCTTTTGTAAAAGCTTCAAATGAAAATTTAAAGAGTTAAACTAAAAAATTATCACATATTGCAGGTATTAATTTGAACACAAGTTATTATGACTTCCCAGATCTCCTCCTCTTCTATCTTCTCCCAGATATCCTCATTCAACCAACACTTACTGGAAAAAATGTTCAGTAGAAGAACGGGCATTTTTAGCCACACAGAACTTCAGGTCTTTCATTTTGTTGAAATATGGGTTCATTGCATTATCTAACTAAATACGTGACATTTTTGCTCTGTACCTTAAGTCCCTGCACTGAACTAGTCAGTGGTCTTTGTTAGCTCATGGCACATACAGAACCCAGAGACATCAACATCAGTCTTCATCAAGCTTTTGCAAAATTGTTATTTACTGAATTCAACTCAGTTAATACTTACCTTTTTAAACAAACCAGAACCCATAGATTGAATAAGACCTTGAAATCAGCACTGGACAACTGAAGTGCAACACAGTAACAATGATAGCCTTAATTCATAGATACTTTAATTGCTGGTTTAATGATACATCACATCTACTGAAGCTTTTAAAGATGTTTTTATTATGGTTTTATAAATTTTTATAAAACCACCAAAGCACTTTCAAGAATCATGCTTTCTCGTGTAATACATAAAACTAATTTCATACTGTGCTTCTGAAAGTCTATCGTGCTGTTTTTCAAGTTATTTTACAGATGGCACATTTAAAAAAAAAACAATGGAAGCATGAATTTCTAGTGACTGCAATGCAACAAGGCATCCAAACCAAGATGTTTCATTACAACTAAGTTAAAGTGTGAGTGCATTATGTAATAAACAATAGCAGTTTGGTCATTTAATCTTAATTCTGTTTACAACAAAACTAACATTTGTGCTTCACAACCTAAGATCCCATAATATAAACATAAGTTCTCTGCTGTAAAATTCCCAACAAATTACTGTCCAAAAAGAAAACATATCTAAAGCAGGAGACCAAATCTATTCACTTTCCTCAAGAATTGCTATATTTAAGACTAAGATGACATACCAGACACAATAAGGCACAATGGGTGGTACAAACAAATGAATACAGTTGTCCATGAAACTTGTTCTCTTCCACAAATACTAAAATATGTACCGCTCAAGATAAATTTTCTCTTAAAAATGAAATACATCATCTTGTTATGAAAGTCCTATACAAAAATTTAAAATTTACACCATCTGAGCTGCCAAAAAATAAAAAAGTGTATCGATTTCCCACAAAACTATATTTCTCACCAGCACATCCAGCCACTGGGAAGAAGATATCCCAGCACTCTGGAAAAGAAAAGCATTATTTCCCCTGTGTTTAAGACAAAAATATCGTATTCTGCATACAGTAGTGTATTAAACTTAAAAAAAGCCTAGGACTATTAAAATTACAATATTGATTTGGAAATTATTGGTTCACTGCCTGGATGAAATAAGGCACTTTCTTCCAGCGGGCCGCACTTTTCATGTGTATGGAGACGATGAATCAGGTTCTGGTTAAAAACAAAAAGGGGCTCAGTGAGGTCCCAGAAGACGACAGGAACATTTCAACAGCAGGGGAAGACACAGGAGGTAAAACCTGGAGATGAAACTCTACACGGAAGTGGTCACTCTGTCAATGGCATTATTGACCTCGTTTTTGTTTGAATCCAGTCCTTTAGCAGCATTCATATCATTCCGTAAATTCTCCACTGTCTTTTTCATGTTCTTTAATTCTCCAGGGTGTGGAGTGGCTCGCCTTAGAAGTGTTCTCTAAAAATAAACAGTGCAATAAGTGGTTTTGCCTTTGTCTCGCTGCAAAAACAACATATACTTTCAAGGCTTCAGCATTCACATACCAAATATTAAGTATCAATTTTTTTTGTTTTTTCCCCCCGTTTTCAAGCTACAATGCTCTGTGCTCAACTTTACTTTAGAAGCTGCTTGTTTACGAAGACAGGGAAAGAGGTTTTAAGAAGCCTCTAAGAGCAAATTTCGTCCTCTTTTGGACTACTAATCTGGAGGCCACTCAAGTGAAGTACAATTACAAGTTATGAAGCGAAGATTCTTTCATAACTGTACTTGGGAATTTTTTTCTCCCCAAAACCATACAAGTGATTTAAGATCACATTTCAAACATAAAACATTCTTCTGATTTTGAAAGAATCCCACAAGATCTCTTTACAGTTTTAAATAGTGTTTGTGTGGAGCTCCATTTGCCTTTCAGCCCCACCACAGAGTTTGGTTCTCTAGTCAATTGAGAACAAGCACCTTGAGAGGAAGAGGGAGTATTTCTCTCCCACCTTAGACACAAGAATGTCTATCATTGTGCTGAAACCTTTACAAGGAAAACAAAATTCACAAAAACGCCAGTTAGCATCCAGGCTGGAGACCAACCGAACACCACAAATACAATATAAGTATAATACACGTATACATGCAATTACTTTTTAGTGGCATGCATGTAAACTGTGCGGAGTGCAGCAGAACTGATGACCCACAAGCGGGTGCTTCGGTCAAGACTGCTTCGGAAATCAGCCCTTCCTTCTCCTCAGTAAGATCATAAACTTTTTTCCCCTAGGAAGGTTCTTGCCTCAAATCAGGCTGTAATACCATGACTGAAAGCAGTTATCTTCAACACCTGAGCCCTCACTACCGTATGGACGTTCTCAGGTTGGCACAGCTGTCAAGCAGCATCATTCTGAACTCCCTATCAGTCAGTGAACCATGCCTGTTTAGAGACATTTTGTTTTTGCTGCTTTGGAGTAAGCAAGTACCTTTACTTATTCTTTTCCATATGTAAGAGTTTTTATAGTCACTTTTTAAACTAAAACAATCCAGACAGTGTCCTGAAGTATCTCAAGCTGAGATCTAATAAGGACCACCAGCAACGTTTTAGAGCATCAGAGAAGCATGTTGAAAATGTGACTGAAACAGTTGTAATCCTTACAAGGAGTTTTAATTGTTAATAAAAGCTAGTAAAACTACAGATCATGTTGTGTTTTGATCTTCAGGATATGCAGAGCCAGCTTAATGGAGAGGTCTCATAAGTACAGTGACAGATGTTCCCACATCCTTTGTCTAAGTGGGAAACTAATGAGCAACATTCTTGCTGTTTATGGACACTATGGTTGTTTCAATGCAAATGGTGGAGCAAAAAAAAACAAAGAATGAGAGAGAGCAAGAAAGAGATTGGAAATAGAAAATAGAGAGACAAACAACAGCAAACTTAATGGAGACACATGCCAGAGTGCTGGAATCCTAAATTAGACCTAATACTTTCAGGCAGTAAAACTTCAGAGATGCAGAGAAAGATCCTATCTTCTTTCTGGAAAGACAACATCCTGAGCAGACAGAGGAAAACAAAGCAAAACAGAAAACTGTCGTGCATCAGAGTATAAAAGTTATATTCAAAGCAGAAAAAACAAAGGCATTTTAAAGTCAACATAAAAATTTTCAGCAGCCAACATGAAGTTTCTTCTCCAAACGTACACATAAAGCATGCAGTCCAAGCTGAAATATTTACAGCAAGAATGCTCAGAGACTTTTTATACTTTTTCATTAATGTTACAGCATCTGGAGGTATCTGAAGGCTTGGAAAACATACCATTTCATTTTCCTCTTCATCTTTTTCATCTTCTAAGAAGCGAATTGCACTGACTCTATTCACTGCCCGCTCATTCCATGTTTCATCCGACATTTCATTTACCAAACTCTCCAATGCACCACATCGTGGTAGGTTATCTGTTAGAACAGGAAAATGTAACTCAAGATTCACAGCAACATGCACGTGAAGTCACACAATCAACATGCTATACTGTTCATAATTGCCATATCTGAGCAATCACTCATCCAAGACTTACAAGTGGCTATTTTTACTGTTTTTGGAAGAAAACACAACTTGCATTAGTTTTCTGCTATCAAGTACATACACTAAATGGTTTCTGTATAAACTAGGTATTTCTTTACTTGGACTGTTTCAGAGTTTTAGAGTACTGGCTGTATAATTTAATATACCTGCCACTATACATGCTTTTCTTGTGGAACATGGCTGCCAGCTGACATAAGCCAGTTCCCTAAAGGGCATTCCATAACACAGGATCATTGCTTTTACTAACCTCATCCTTTCAGTATTGCTAGGCATACACATCCAACAATCTTAATTCCAAGCCTTCCACCCTTGAAGCCATGAGATTCATCTGGAGAGTGGGCAATCTAATTTCTAGTAGTAAGGCCTTTACAGAACTCAGGTCGACCTCTTGAACTTACTCTTCTTGAACTAGCTTAATCTTCTCTAATTCTAAAGGAGTTAATTCATATATTTATTTTAATTCTTAATTATTCTTAAAATCCAGGAGCTGAAAACAGAGACAGTTCTACACTCCTACTGCTTCAATGGTTTCTATTTGCTCCAGCCACATACGATTGAAACACTGGAATTAAGTACGGGTACCTACAATACAGATACCCACAGCTGAACTTTTCTCCTCAGGTCCCTTTGTACTCAGTGGAGAAGAATTCACATGATTTTCTTTTAAAAGTCCATTCTTGGATGAGATAAATTACTCTCCAGTCATTACAGCAGAAATTTAAATATTGGCCCGGATGAATCTCCTTGAATGTTCACACACAGTTTTAAAAGCATGAGTACAAAAAACATTCAGAAGTTACTGGAGTAGCAACACAGCCAACGAAAGAGTTTATGGTTCCACCTGACCCAGAGGCAAGTCTCAGCATAAGAGGGAAAAGCAACTTATACTACAATTCTACACTTGTTGACGAATATAATGAAGTTACTGTACAGCATCTTTGCTTGAATGAAAATTAGCTTGCTAAAAAGTAAAAAGTCTACTGTTTACTATTAGCTATGCAATTTATTTTGCTGGTAAAGAGATTGCACCTGGAAAGCCACCATTTCTCCATATAAATATATATATATATATATTTAAGATGTATAATCAATATACACAAATATGGACACCACTACTTGGCCCACTGGCAAGCCTCAGAATAGTGATATGAGTAATTATTTTTCTTGCAGATCTGTATTTTATTTATGGTCACTGTTGTCACTGCATTTTCAGTAACATTCAGTGCCAAGTTTTCAAGTCTTCAGTAGACTAGCAGGATAATAGGAAAAAAAGTTTAATATTGAAAATTCAACCAGAATTTTGCAACTTTGCTCACTAGAGCTTATGCATGTTTTACAAACCTTTATGGGACCACTCAGTAAACGAAGAAGTAATACTTCTATACATAATGAAAAGCTGACCCTAGGCACTTACCTTGGCAACCAGGCTCAGAAGGCATTTGAGGAAGTAATACACATGTTAAAATCTTTTCTCCTGTTTCAGGGTCTGTGTCAGTCTGAAATGTCAGCAGAGGTTGGGACTGGTTATCAGACAACCACAAAGCCTTCAGCTTTAAGGTAGTCAGTGAAATGGGAAGATACGTCAGCCTAGTTCAAAAAAGCAAAGTAAAAAAAGTCAGGGCAATCTCCAGGAGACTTAATAGATGGGCATGAAGTCGACTCAAGTATACATTGCTGAGTTGGAACAAACAGGGTTGAAATTAATGCCTCTAACAGAAGACATTGCAGTAGTCATCAATTCCGACTACTCCATTCTAGAAAAAACCCAAAAACCTGCAGCTTAACTTTATACCATAATCCTCTGAACCTGTGAATAACAGGTAAAACTACGCTGAGCTTTCCTACTGCAGTAAAGTGCCCTGGAAGGCAGACAGCTGCTTCCCGTCAGGAGCTTTACATGTAAACAGCGGCGAGAACAGAAATACGTAAGTGCCTGTGAGACAATTACATTGCATAGATGAGATGCCATTTGCTTTTCTTACGTTTTGGGCTTTTTTTTTCATTTAACTTCCTACTAAGCAACTGAAGTAATTTGCTGGTTTATGCTTTAATCCACTCATTCTTGCATGCCGATGTTTGAAGCACTAAGATCCATGAGAAGCTGCAAGGTCCAAGTGGCTTTCCTTGTTACTCACACTGTATCGTGAAGATAAGACACTCAGTATTGGTGCCACCTGACATAATGGCTTTGTAGCTTCACCTGAAGCTCTATCCATTGCCTAGATTCTCAGTTTTAATTCAGAAATATACGAATCCAGGGAGGTTCTTTTCAATTCAATCTCTTCCTCAGGGTCAAAGTAATCCAAAAGTCACACTCACAACAACACACAATTTATGCTAGTTTTGGCCCAAGGGGAAGACTACTTTGACAATTTCAACAGTAACACTAATATGAATGTCACAACTGGTTTTTTATTACTCCGTTCTTAGACATAATATCTTCTGCTAACAGAAAGAATTAAGTAATTACAGCAAAAGATTATGAAAATACAAAAATCTCTTGCCTGTTTCCAGCAACATCCAGGACATGAAGTTCAGTGGCCTGTGAAATTTCAGAGGGAATTCGAGATAATCTGTTGTCACGTACAGAAAAGACGTTAAGACTGCAGCAGCCCCCAACCTACATTTGAGAAGAGGGGGGAAAAAAAAAGCAAGTCTGGTTTTGTTGCAGTACCACAGTGTAACAAAGGCATGCAGTACGGGTCACAGAGTGTGTCACAGCTCATTCAAGTTACAATGCCTGCCAGACACTTCCCCCAGAGGTACAGACTGCAAATAAGTGCTAGCTTCGAAGTCTGACCTGAAGCAAGTCTGCAGGAGCAGTCTCTTGAACATTTGTATCTGCAAATAATGGATATCTTTACATATAGGTCACAGTCTAGCTACCTTTCAGAATCTTCCACACCCGGAAGAAACCAGTAACCACACAGAAGCTACTCTGCGCCCAACATTCACAAAAAACCCTATGCTTAACTTTTTCTAGCTCTACGTTTTACACATTAATTCATTCTTTCCTCATGGCAACTTTATATCTAAGCAAGTGCAATGGGCTTGAAGCAAGGCAAAATGCTAAATACACCAATCAACTCCCAAAATTTACTGAGTCCACAAAGATTAATGAAGAGCTCACTAGAAGCAGAAGACTGAGTAAAACCTTTGATGCACTGATTCATTAAAAGCACCTCATTTCAACATGATTCCCACATGAACTGGCCTTCTTTAATCTATTTATCCAATATCCTCTGTCTCTATCAATTTACCCAAATGTATGCATTCGCATTCTCAAGCTAATTAGTTTTTCGGGTGCAAAAGATGGGATTTTTCAGTCTTACCTTTAAAAATCTACATTTTGCACCAAAAGTGGCTGTTTTCAGAAAAATAAACCCCTCACATTCGATTAAAAAAAAAACTCATTTCAACTTTATGTTCCAGAGGGAACTACGATAAACAGGAAGATTATTAGTTGTAGCAACTCAAAAGCTGCTTCAAGTAACTCTTTGCTCCTATTAACAAAGGAAACTTACCTTTGTTTGCTTATCATACAGACTTTCAAAAAGCACTGTTGTTTGTTTGCCAGTTCCAAAACTCACCACAAGAAGGAGAAAAAATATTTTTCTTCTCTTACTCCAAGTATTAGAGGCAAAACATCCCAATGCCATTTGAAGCTTTCAAGTTAAGCGGACTTAGAATCTAATTATAGAGTTAGAGTCCAAACTAAATACAATGGAAAATCTCCGTTCAAAAATTAGAGGACGTAGTGACATACTTCTAAGAAGGTTCTTCTCTCACACTATAGCCAATATGTAACTACACCTTGGCCAGCAGCCCCCAAAACTAAGCTGAAATTACTGTGTTCTTGTTAACTGTCAGTTGTGTCTTTGCAAAACCCACAATTCAGCCCAAACCCAAGACTGAGATTATAGACAAATAGCACAAAATATTTTAACTAGTCAAAGTAAAAAGAGTGTCGATTTAACCTACACTATTTACTAAGGAAAAAGCCACTTTTAAAGGATGAAACTGTGACTCACAAAATAAAACAAAGAAATGGAGCATTTACATCCTACTCACCTTCCTTTGTATCATAAATGCTTTTTAATGGAAGAAAACAGCAATCAGCTGCTCAAGGCTTCTGATTCACAAGCTATTTACAGCACAAAGTTGAAGTGCTACACTCTTGACAAAACAAAATCTGTGGTATCTCCCTTAAATCACTGCACTCTTAAGATGCAGCTATTTCACAAGATTATCAGCTTTCCCAGCCCTGCATGTACAGGCATCAACAGAAGCATGAACCTTGCAAGCCATTTTAGCTTGTGAATCAAAGCCCTTAGAAACCAGCACTCAAATACTAAGCAAACATTTCTTGGTGCAAGAATTCTGCTATTCACTTTAAAGCATGTATAAATTCTTAAATAATGTGCCTTCACACGTTCACAGAACACAGTGCGGTATTAAAAAAATATATATACACACTAAGTGTCTAATTGGTGTTTCTAACATGAGGAGCTGTGGAAAGCAAGAAATACAATTAGGGAATGCTGATGAGCTGGCAAGTGATGCCCTCGGTGCACACGAAGTGTTCCCTTTCCATGAATGAAGTTTGCATTACTCAGTCTTGGAGCATGGAGATCCAAACAGGTTAGCCAAACAAAGAAAGTAAAGCCATGCAGCCCTGATGGGACCAGAACTTCTAGACTTTTGACAATGGAAAAATGCAGCAGTGGAATTGGGACAGCCTGAGTCATCATGCATTTAAAGCAGTTTAATGAAAGGTAATAGTAGAACCGTGGACTGAATAATACTTACAGGGTTATCAATTTACCTGACCCATAATTTTCCAAGCGGCTAACAATTAAGAAAATACAAGAGATGTTCAATTTATTTTTCTTTATCCACACTGGACAAGAGCATGCCAACAAATGGAGACAGAACATACATTCTTCTACTGCCAAAGAAGGTTGTAACTCCTAAATCATTTAAACTTCAGTTAATTTAACTCTGCTCTCTATCAGTCAACAGGCTGCTGTTCACAGGTTTTGTTTCATTCAAAGGTAATGAAGACCTTTTCTTTTAATAGGGTAGCAGGGTAGATAAAAAAGAGACACGGAATTTTTTTAATGAAACTGTTTTTAGAAAACACAGACAGCACTTAACAAGCAGCGAGTGAGGTATCAGAAAGAAAAAAAAGACAAGCTGACAGTTAAAAATCAACTAAAATCTTTGTCATTTAAGAACAAAGATGGCACCCATCCAGCAGTACAGAAAGACATCAGGTCCAGTGTTTGAAAACCTAAACACGAAGCAGTACCATGGAGGCAAAGTGCACACGCTACACGGCATGCGGGAAGGAAAACACTGTTGTGGCCACCATGGAGTAACAGGGATCAGAACGTCGCTGGTTTGGCTCAGAGTGGTTAACTGAGGGAGAGCCATGCTTTCCACGGGTCACATGCTCACAGTAAACTGTGCCAAACCACCGCATACGCACCAAGGACACAGCTGAGGCCACAAGCCCATTCACCAGTTAAGCACACACTTCATCTCCAGCACAGACCCCACTTAATGGAGACAAGCATGTGCTTAGTTCTAGGCACGTGAGTAACTGTTCCAAGGACTGGAGGCTTAAAGAAGTCCTCACGTTCTTCTGTAGTGAGCAGGGCATCAGGAAAAGATCTCAGGTGAGTTGTGCATGCCTAAGTCATACTCCTGAGACTTAGTTCATTTTAGCAACTTTAGTTTAAGGGTTATTGACTTGTCACATCAAACCAACTCCAAAGAACAGTAAGCCTAGATAAAAACCAAAAGCAAAACCACAAAAACAAAGCCCACACATCAGTCAGGCAGTAAATGGTCAGTACTATGAAGAGCTAATTTTAAGATCATTGATACTATGAAGATAGAACAAAACTACATATTTGCATTCAGGTAGGCTTGATTGAGAGGATGAACATCACTAGGAGGCCTCCGGGTACCACACCAAACTTTAACCCTTTAATGGATGATCTTACTGCTCTTTTCTTCCATCTCAGTCTGAGGGTCATCTTTCTAACATTTTCC
The DNA here is from genome assembly GCA_013397845.1 of Melanocharis versteri. Lineage (NCBI taxonomy): Eukaryota > Metazoa > Chordata > Aves > Passeriformes > Melanocharitidae > Melanocharis > Melanocharis versteri. The sequence goes on along the minus strand of VZTG01001359.1, from coordinate 376,667 downwards.
TCATTCTGGAGAAGTAGTAAGGCTTGGACAAGCATAGACAGGATGTCAGCTTGGTTGCTAAAACTCCCCACTATGTTCTCATTGTGACCAGCATTTAGCACTTCACCCTCTTGCTTTTTTGCCATTCGTATACCCACTACTAGTCCATCTCAGTCCTCCAGAACCGCAAGTCGTAACGCAACGCTTCTCTGCTGGTGTTTCTCATGACTCTCAAGTAGATCTGCTTACTATTCAAAAGCTATGAATCAATTCTGCTGTCCTTTACAAGTTAGCATCTTTCACACACCTATAAGCAATGCAAAAAAATTACATTATGACCAATACTGTAATGGTTAGTCTTCCGTTGCTGTGTGAATAGCTAAAAGTCCAGTGATGCACCTCTTTTATTCAACTCTCAAAACAGCTGTCAACATCAAAAACTCTCACAGATTTATACACGTCTGATAAATATAATGGCAATTTAAACACAGTTCCTCTTGCGTTGTAAAATCTTTTCCAGCATGTCATATCCAAAATTTTGTTTGGGTTCAAAGTAAATAAAGTCAGAATTTTCCTTGGCTCCACATAGAGTGTACTAATTCTTTAACTGCAAGCACAGAATACATTTAGGGGTGGAAAAAACTGCCCAATTCACTATTATTAATTGTTATTCTGTTGTTATTATTAACTTTAAATTGGCTAGGAAGATCTTCAGCAAACTCACTTCAACTCCTGCACAACTGGTGAACAGTAGGAAAGGAGCTCTCCAAGACAGCTTCTTAGCCCTTTGACTCAAGACAAGTTTTCCTGCACTTTTCCTTTGTGCCTTTTTTTTTTCCTCTGAGACACACATACTTCTACACAAATGAGGAAAGGGACAGGACATCAAAAGTTAAAACCAGAAAAAACAAAGTGGACCCAACTTGTTTTAAAAAGATAAAATTTAAGAAGCACAGTTATTGCTTCTTAAAAGCAAAAACTTTGAAGTTTATTGCTTCTTAAAAGCAAAAAAAAACCCTGTAGTTTTACCTAATGGCGTAATAATTCTCACAATATACCTCAGAGCCAAGAAGGACACATTACCAGATCTCGGCAGGTTGTAAAGACTCATTAACAAAAGCATATAAACTGGAAAACATTCCAAGGAGGTTATTTATGCAAGTGCCAAAATCAACACACCAGTTTCATCAGCGTTCCTGTGCCAGGGTGGGATTTCAATACCAAAGAGTCACCAGGCAGGTCTTTCAAGTTTAAGGGGAAAAACACTTGTAACTATGAACAGGTTTAGACATTCTCAGTTCTTGCTGAAGTCTGTTTCACCACTTCAGTCAGAGAGGGACTAAGCTGCAAAACGAGATACCAAAGATGAAATCTGTCAGTGACTCAAGCCTTGGTCATACATTCAGTTCTTCCACGTTTTACCTTTATCAGCACACAATACAGAAGAACCTTTGAACCAGGAAACTTTGAAGGTGTATTTGCATACAAACTCCTCAATAATCCCAAGTCAGGAAATTTTACACCAAAAGATAAAGAATGGTTTTACAACTGTGCCTTGAAGCAATCTTGCAATGCAATGGTTTAACACACTGAGTCAAAATCCAATTCTCTCAAACTGTTAACAGAACAAAACCAAATCAACATCCTACTCCCTTCCCCAAAAAACACCAAAAAACCACAAACCACCACAGAAAAGCTAAAACCCAAACATCATCTCACCAGGCTGCATTAGAGCAGGCACATAATTTCCACCATCCTAATCTATAAAAGTGGTCTTTGCTACGGGAATAATTCTGGATGAAATGACAGCGACACCAAGCAGATGCAGTATTGGGTACATGTACTCTTCTCTCTAGCTGAATTCCACTTTTTCTACACACATTACAAGACTGTGTCTTTATCACTCTCCAACAGAAACCAGTAACAGCCTCTCACACATCTACTTTTTATTTGGATGAAGACCACACATGCACAGCTGCTCTAGAACTCTGTAAGGCAGAGAAAGAATGGATCAGGTAAGAAAAACACATAAAGGAAAAGACAGAAAGATACTGAGGAAAAATATCCACAGTGTATACTCTACTTCTGCATCCAACTGCTTCTGTGAAGAGGGAACCAGTGTACAAGTACTAATTTTGATGTGCAAAGGTCTGAGACCCCAGTCTTTGCCACACTGTCTCAGGAGACATCTTAAGCAACACACAGCAGGCAAGGGTGTTGAAAATTACTTCCACCAGAAGCTTGTGCCTGGCTTTAAGTCTTAGTTAGTCAGTTTAGGATGAAAATAAAGAGAAAGCATAGTATGTTTTCTCACTGTCAAGCAGAGCCTTCCAACAGACAAAAAAAGGGTGACACATTTTTCTGTCTTCCCTAAGTGTGCTACCAATGCATTTTGTATTTTTTTTTACCACGTCAGTAACGATGAGAACAAAAACAGAATTGAACCTTTCACCCAAGACACCAAATTGTTCCTCCCTGCAGTCCAAAGGGAAACTCAGAATTGGAATCTTTGCCACTATCAGCCCCCTAAAACTGCTCCTGCGGATGCTTTCCGTAGCTGCAAACAGTACTTGTTTTACCTGTGCACTCTGTTTATGTAGAACAGTTTTCTTTTACAGCTATAAAATGTGACTCTTCACTTAATTCCTCTGAATTCTAAACAGAAAACCTGTACTATGAAATCTTCATGTTTGGTTTAAAACAAAATGTTGCTGGTTAAGAAAAATACTATACTAAGAAAACGCAGCTCCAGGAACAGATGGAACATTAGCAGAGAGCAGCAGATTCCTTTGTTTTTGAAACTACCATTTAAGCACTGTAAGATGGCACTCTAAAAACATTCAGGGAAAAATGTTTTACTGCAAAGCCCAAGCCCGAAGAATTCAAACTGAAACTTGAAAAACTGAAACTGAAAAGTCTTGTTAGCTAGACAGTAGGTTCTGCAATACATGCATTCTAACAGTAGTTTTGAGGCACACCATTGCCATCAGTTGTTTATGTTTTCTATTCGTAATATTACCAGCTTGGAATTCAAATGCACTGATCAGGAGTGAGATGACCCTGCAGTTAGAGAAGGGCTGACTTCCTTTAAAATTAAATAATAAAAAATTAAATATCCAAAGAGCAAAACGTAAAATCTTACATTACATGTAATTTCAAAGCATTTGTTCTAAAGAGATGGACACACTGGTGTGGAGACCTTTGGAGGAAAAATAAAAATTCTATTTCAAAGTCATTGATAGGGAGCCAAAGAGCTCTGCTTCCTCTGTTTCCCTGCCAAGCTCCCTTTGGAACCACCCTCTCCCATTTTTATTTCCTGGAGTTGTGCCACAACTCCCCAGCTCACCTCATTCCAGACACTACCTTCCGTTTCCTCATTATTCGCTTTCTCCAAACACAGGCTCATCCCTGTCTTCATTCCACTTCTGTGCAGGTGTCCCCCTCCCTCTGTCATGCACACTGAAGTTCTCTTGACACATTCTTATTCTTCATTTCACCCTTGGATATCCCCCAACTCCTTCACCGACTGAACAACACATTCCACCTCTGAAAAACACTACTGGTTCCAAGTCTTCAGTATCTTGCTCAGTATTAATCCCTCTATTGTTCTGCACTGAGCTCTTGACCCCACTATAGCCCCAAACAGACACACTCCATATTCATCCTGCTTTACCCGCTTCTGCAGCTGAGCCTTCTCCTCTCACCTGCTCCTGTCCCTGCTTCTTCCCAGCCACACTGATTGCCCTTATGCACCACCTCCAATGCCATGTATTCCATTAACTGAGAAAAGTGCTTATACACTTCACAAGCTATTAATGGCCACTCTGGAAATAAACTGTACCAGTAGAACCTTCCATGCAAAACTCAGAACAATTCTGCTCAAAGGTGGAGTAGACATAAAACTGCACAAGTCTCAAGTTCAGGTATTTTAGGACACACGTGTAATGTATTAAAGTCCTTTGTAAAGACACGGAAAGTCTTTTGCTAAATGAGCACAAGATCAGAAGGATATTAAGCTACCAGAGAGCATCCAGAAACAGGCAACAAAGATGGTGAAGGGCCTTGAGAGGAAGCTGTATGAGGAGTGGCTGAGGTCACTTAGTCTGTTCAGCCTAGAGAAGAGGAGACTGAGGGGAGACCTCATTGCAGTTACAACTTCTTGTGAGGGGAAAAGGAGGGGAGGGGCAGGCACTGATCTCTTCTCTGTGGTGACAGTGACAGGATCCGAGGGAATGGCCTGAAGCTCTGTCAAGGGAGCTTCAGGTTGGATATCAGAAAAAGGTTCTTCACCCAGAGGGTGGCTGGTCACTGGAACAGGCTCCTCGGGGAAGTGGTCACAGCACCAGCCTGACAGAGTTCAGGAAGTGTTTGGACAACACTCTCAGGCACATGGGGTGACTCCTGGGGTGTTGTATGCAGGGCCAGGAGGTGGAATCCATGATCTTGATGGGCTACTTCAAACTCAGCATATCATAAGATGAGAACTGCCACGACATACCAACCCACATAGTCTTCTCAGGGCCTTGTCTCTTGGTAGCAATCATGCAACCTGCCTGGATAAGCCCTGTAACAATTCTCTGTTCGGAACCAGAAGCACCACTGCAGAGAAGACACTGTTCTGCAAGAAAACATGCAGTACTCACGTCTCCTCCCTCACCTTCCCTCGATTAGGTGACTGGCCTGCGGCAGCTCAGACCCAGGACACTGGAATTGTTGCTGCCAGTGCCATAGCAGCACCCTCTGTCCCTGCCTGATCGCTCTTCTTCAGACAATTCAACTCCCTTCCATCTCCTTGCCACTTTGCTTCCTTCTCACACCTCCTTCTTGAGCTGTCCAAGCTCCATAAGGAAGCGAGCCAGAGCTGATACTCCTCTCAATTTCCATCCATCGGCTGTCACCTGAGTACATAACCCTCCTGCTCCTTAGGTGACTGAAAATGGAGAAGAAAAGCTACAAACTCAGAGCCACGTGTTAGATAGGAAAAGTAAGAGGGAGAATTACTTGGAAGAAAATTATGGAGAAAAAGTAATACAAACAGAACCAACTCACAGTCCCATGCTTCAATCACAGGATGCTGCATTTACAGCTTCTTTCCACAACTTACTGCTGAACTAAACTTGTGAAGCCTTCATTATATTTAATTTCACAACACAAACTCTAGCCTCTTTTCATGCCACAACTGTTACAACAGACATGAAGTCCTAGTGCTCACAGCTGTAAAATTTGAGGTATCTTGGTCATATCAGGTCCTCATATTTAAGGGCAACAGTAGTCCAGAGATCTCCAAAACCAAAAAGACTGTCAAGATAGTCACTGAGTCACTTTTCAGAGTGTGAAACCTTCCCTTTGATGTTGCTCACAGGACTAAGGTGAGGAAGAGTGTGGCAGTAGTTTCATGCAGAAGAGACATACTGGTGTTGCATACCAGAACTCCGAGTCTTCAAGTAGTGTGGGGCCTGACATCCACACTGAGAATTACCAGTTAAAAGCTAATTAAATCCCAGTTAGTTACAAGCTAATTAGATCCAAGCCTTTTTGTTCAACTACAAAGGTATTTTGCACTTCCAAGCCACCAAACCACCACAGTGCAGATCTAGTGGACAAGTTTCTGGTTGTGATCAGTTTGGAAAGAATACCCGCTGGTGCAAAGTTGCCTGCTACTTCTTATGGGCTTTTGAAATCAAGGGTTTTCTGCTTCTACAATCTCATCTGCACACAACTTACCTCTTTGGGCAAAGATGTTAATTTGTTTCTATCAGCATTCAAATTGTTCAGCTTCTTTAGTTTTCCAATGCTCTTTGGCAATGACTGTGCCAACAAAAACAAAATAATATACAAACAGAATTCGTAAATACACAAAGTCCGGAAAAAACCAGTTAACTCACTTTTAAAACTAATTAATAGTCTGATCCACTTTCAAAATTGAAGTGTAGTTAATCCTCACTGGTGCCAGACCTTATGAAGAAGATCCAAAGGTTTACATTGCAGAACAAATGTCTAGGAATGTCAGTTTCTAACACAAATTCACTCACTAATTATCTCTGCACTATGACAATAGACACACAACAGCTGTGTACAGAATGCACGTACGCAGGATGTCTGTATCATCTAACTTTACACTCCCAAAACTGCTTCTTGGTTAGTTATCTCCTAACTCATGTGCTATGAATTGACTGCTGGAGAGGCATCTTTTCAACAGTCTTAAGTTTCTAACTCAACCAAGCACCAACTGAGCTTAAGAAATGCTCAAACCTAGTTTATTTAAAGAAAGCTACTCTCCAAGTGTCACATGAAATTTCAAAATAATGGAAGGAAACACCTAACAGAAGGAATTCTGAGATTTTATTTTAATTGACCACATATCATATTTAATGCCTGGCTAGAGCAGATCAGCAGAGCAAGGAGCAGTACAAGCTCCGCAGTGCTCAGGGCTTCTATTCAGTTCCAGCAAGACTGACCCAGATAATGCACAGCAAAAACTGGCAATAATGGAATACAGCACAAACCCCTACATAAAAACACAACAAAGTAAGTGATACCTGCACTTCACATGCTCCAATTCTCTCACTGGTCATGAAAGACTCAAGAGTGAATATGTAATTGCTTAAGCATTTGAAGGGCGGATTGTTACTACACACAACTTGATCTCCAGCATTCATTTAACAGGTAAGAAATAAGATGCATTTAAAGAAAATGCACTACTTAGCAGTAGCAAGGGTGAGTAACCTAATGAGCTAGGTGATTCAGCACTTAACAGCAGGTCTTATTACCACCTGCCACTTGAGCAGCCATGACCATGCATACCTGCAGTTGGTTTTCTGTGAGAACTAGTTCAGTAAGGCTTTCACAGTCTCCAATGGAATCAGTTAGCTGAATCAGTTTGTTCTGATCAACCTTCAAAATGGAGAGCCTCCGCAATTTTCCTGGACAGAAAAAACAACATGGATTTTTAGTCTAGTATCCTCCAATACTTTTATTCACATACATTTTTACTGCTGCAAAACTTCCAGAAATCCTCTAAAACAATGAATTTTTTTTTTTAGGTAAAATTAAAGAACCCAAGCACTGTTTCACTTAGTGCTTGCACTATTTTTGCAAGTTTTAATATAACTGAATTAGTACTCAGTATAAATATTCATATCCAACATTTAAGCATAACAAATTATAATAAAGTTACAATCTCAATGATATCCCATGTAAATATCAAGGATGTGTCTACCCAAATGCCTATAAACAAGTGAAAATTATCTGTTTGTTCCTCAATTACACAATGTTTATTAATAAAGGAATGTTCAGAAGATCACCTACACCTGATCAGCCACTGTGAGAACATCTTGCACTGAAGTGACAACCCAAACCCAAACAGGATCAAGGTCTCTTTGTCCTAACAGAGAACCTAGTTCGTCAGACATGAAACCCAAGTTTATTCTTTAGATAAGAAATCAAACTTCTTTGAAGGTGATTTTCTCATGAACAAAATACTATTTCAGCGCAGAAAACTCACTTTGTTCTGCTCCTTTGTATCAGAATGGTCTTTGGTGCAAAAGCTGACTCAGGAAGAGCCCAAGATAGAGAATTCAAGAGACAACACTAGCTGCTGACACCTCCCTGCCATCCCTGTGTGGTCCAAAACAGCTGTAATAATCTGGAGTATCAAATTCACTGATGATGCTAAATCATGAAGAGCTGTCTGACACAAAGAAAGACAGCAGCCTAAACAGAAACTTGAGGTTTAGCACAGAGAAGTGCAGAGCTCTGCACCCAGACAGAATAAACCTGTGCACTAGCACAGGCTGGGAAGTGACAGCTATACAAGAGCCCTGCTGGAAAGGACATGGATACTGTGGTGAGCACCAGGTTTAATACTAAATAGCAGTGAGTTTCTCTCATCAGAAACAAACACCAGCTAGACTACATTAGAATTATAGCCAGTAGATCAATAGAAATTGCTCTATCCCATCTACTTGCAATTAGTGAAACCACACCTGTAAAATCATTCTCAGTTTCATGCGATGTCCTGTCTTCTCCCCCAACTCCCCTGTTCAAGTGATGGGGGTCCAGTAGGAAGCTATCAAGATGGCCAGAGCACATATCAGCTGAGGCTGAAGGAGCTGGCTTTGTTGACTCCCACCAAGAGACAGCCAAGGAGGCATCCAGGAACTGCCCAGAACCACTTGCAGGGCAGTTATGGATGTGACAGAGCCAAACTCTTCTCTGCAGGGGCAGGTGAGGCAGCAATGGCTGCAAATGGCAGCGTGGGAGATCCCAGCTGGACAGCAGAAGCAGCTTCCTCAGCGGGAGGTGGTGCAGCACTGGCACAGGCTGCCTGGGGGTGCTGGAGCTCCATCAGAGCTCTGGAGACTGGGTGACACACGGCCACAGCTGACCTGAGCCGCTGGCGCTGGTGAGAGCCCGGCTTCAACAGCCCTGCAGATCCAGCAATCCCACCAAGGGTTCAGCGATCAGCTGGGCAACTGCCAGGAGCTTCCACAGGGACCAGCAAGGTTCGCTTCTGCCAGCAGGCTCTGTCTAGCCAGGTGCACGGGCTGCTGACTTCCAGAAGCTACAGCCCCGTTCTGACGTACAACAACTGTACTGGCCAGCACAGGCCATCAGAGACGGCTGCTACAACTCCCCATCAAACATGTATTAGGCAGCTGTAGGACCCACAGCTGTCACCCCGCTCCCCCAAGTCTAACTCCTAGAGAAACTTTTCCTAGCCTTATGTAGAATATATAGGAAGGGGGAAGGTCTGACCATTTTTTTCCAAATGCTCAATATAGTTAAACCACACTCATGAGTCCTCCTTCCCCTACACTTTATTTTTTTTGGAGGGGAGAGTCCTCTCAAGGAGAAGGCGCATTCCTACAATGTGGAACTTTCCAGAAAAACAGCTGATGAGTAGGGAAAAAATGTTGGTTCATCTGCTTGTCACAACTACTGCATGGGTAAAAAACATGCACCTTAAAAAAGGCACTGGAAATGCTTCAGGAAACATTCTTCAGTTACTGAACCCAATCTAAGAGGTCAGACACAGAAAGGTTGTAGTTTGAATCCTCCAGGGCAAGGAATTATGGGCTGCAAGGCAAAGAGTCTTCCACTAGGTTCAGTAGAGGATTAATCACATTGTCCAACTGAAGATAAATACACATTGCCATTCAAAATTCTGTATTTTTTGTAGTGATACTTTCAGCTTACCAAGTGACCCACAGCATGTTACGAGCTAAAATTTTACAATGTTAAAGACTTCTGATGGTGACATGGATACAATGGGAACTGAAGAGACATATTAACTTTTATGTTGTTTGGGAGGTATCAAGAGAAGACTGAAAGAGGATTATGAGAGAGTCATTATGCAGACAATTAAAATGCAGCATTAATAGAGCTATGCATTTCATACTAAGCAAAAGGAAAAAAAACCACCAGAGACAAGCTTATCTCTTGCACAAAAAGACTTAAAAAACCCAAATGACTTCCAGTTACGGTGGATTAAATGGTTCTGTGTCATAGCATTCACCTTGTACTCACCAATGCCATCAGGTAAGATCTGAAGTAAATTCTGAGAAACAAGCAAGTCTGTTAAAGAAGTCAGACCACTAATTTCTTCAGGAAGGCATTCCAATTTATTTTCAGAAACATCCAGACAAAGCAGGTTTTTCAGGTTTCCTACTTCCTGCGACACAAGGAAAAAAATTTAAGTCATGCCCAAACACGCAAGAAAGCACTTTGAAAAATGTACCATCACAATGAAATTCCACAAAGAAAAACAATTATCTGTATCACCTCTTAATTGGCCATTCTTTGTACGACCTCTAAAAGCAGAAAAAAGTAAATAATTACACTTTACATATGATAAACTAACCAAGTGATTCAGTCACGGTTTCTTATTTCAAATATTAAACTGGCTTCAGTACTCAGGCAAGCTACACTGAGCACACCCAGGCAAGCACCAGCCAAACCTGGAGTTTTCCTCAACTAAAGACTGCAGAGTTGTTTTTTTCAGAGTGGCAGATTATCAACCACTACATAATTAAAGTCTACCCCTCCCAATTAACCCTAGGCAAATTAGGATTAGTCTCTCCTGGCTGCTACAGCAACATGCCATGGCATCTAGGGATTTCATATCTTCACATCTCCCAACTACAACAAATGTAGAAATAGGAATTGGGGGTGTTGCTCTAGCAAGCCTATTTGAACTGCCAAGTTATACCGCCATCATCTACCATTATTAATGATTACTTAAGTATTTTTATCATGGCAATTCAACCATTAGACAGAGAAATACCTTTGCCCCTACTAGCTATCAGAGCACCCCTCATTCCCCATGCACACAGACATCCCTACACACACCTGAGAATAAATCTCATTTTAGTCATCCAAATCACCTTTCAGAGAACAGAACGGCTGAGGAAGAAGAGCCTTTTACTTTTACATATGTGAAATTTTCATGCAGCAACGGCCTGGATCCTAACTTACAAGATCAGTTCTTTTCCTTTTAAATGTCTTCCTCCCAAGAGGATCTTTCATTAAACACATACCCTTTATCCTACAAGTTCATCCTTTGTACATTGGACAAAACACACAAAAATGGCCAGTTTCAATAAAAATGGCTGCCGAAGTCACACCTGACCTTTTATGAATGATCATCTCTACTTATTAGGCCAAGCCAACAAAAACAAAGCCAACTAAACCCACTAAATTGTAACTGATTTCCAAGACACACAGTTGTCAATGAGATCCATACAGCAAGTAACAGCAAACTGCAAGAGGAACAGAAGAAAACAGGTTTTGACTTGGCTGTAAGGGAAAAAGAGGGGAAAGGAACCATCCCCCATACTATAAAAGTTCTTAAGAAAGGGAATTTAGAGTGCTGTAAGCTTTAAATGCTAAGTTCCCTCATCCCATGACTGATGTCAGACGGGGGATTTGCCTGCATGAATCAAAATTTTTATTTATGGCAACAGTTCCATTACTGTGCTTCTTCCAAACACCATGCTTAAATGGATGAAGATGACTACAAAAAAATGGGGAAAAAAAAAAGGATTCGTACTCAAAATTTTTAAAACTGCAAATCAGATAGATACAGAAGGTGAGGGTTAGCTCAGACAACTAATGGCTCCCCGATCTTAGGGCAAGAACTATAAACAGAGGATATGTCATCCCACAAGCTGAACAATGTGCCTATTAGGAAACAACTCCTTTGTCAAAATGCTTAAAAGAAAACTTCTGACAACATACAGTATCACGGCCAATCCCTTGCAGAGGAACGTATTAAGAGAAAACCCTTACACACCCAAAACCAAACCGAGGCAAAGCAGACTGAAAAAAATATTTCATTTTAAAGCACTTCCCTTTACAAATGAATGAAAAGGTTTTCTTTCAAAAGCATCTTCAAAACAGTGTAAGTAGAGCTCATTTTTACCTGAGGTATTTCAGCTAATTGGTTTCCATCCAACCAAAGGTCTTTAAGATTGAAAAGTGCACCAATTGTTTCTGGCTATAACATAAAAAGCAGAAAAGTTAAGTAGCATAGGAGCTTCAAGTAAAAAACAAACAGCTACCCCACAATTACAATTTAAATAAACCAATTCTTACTGCAAGCACTGTTTAGAGGTACCTTGGTTAGAAGTAGTAAGGGTGACTGTAAGCATTTGGGAACTCCATCATACAAATTAATTGCTACAGCTTAATAAGCCATCGTTCTTTACCTGGCATGCACTGACAAATTTCCTGCACACCCTTAATCTACTGAAAATCCATCCAACATTCACCTGAGTCACCTTAAGGGAGATGACAGATATATTTCTGGTAGATCGATCTGCAACAATTTAGGACCTTTCAACCCTCAACAGTTTTGCCTCAGCCCTTTCCCAAAGATTCCTACTCCTACCCTGGAAATTGAACTTTCATCTGGGCTTAGCCCATCCAGCTCCTGACACAAGTCCATGTAGTCATTGTAACTGCAAGCACAGATATGAGTTTGTGTCCCTCCACTCCTTTTTATTTCCATAAAAAAAGCTGTGCTGTGCTCTCATTTTCTAGAGATCAGTTGCAATTTTTTGAGAGAAGTGATATTGTACTGAACAAGACTAAGCAGACATGAAAGCACCAGCTCACAGTCAAAATTCATCTGTACCTATAAAAAGACACTCCCTCCATACATTTTTCTTTCTTCAATTTTGGACATCCTACAACCTATTTAATCTGAATGATGCATAAAACAAGACCAATGTGCAGTTTCAGTGGTATGTTCTCTTACCAAATGATAAAGTTCATTGTTTCCTAAATCAAGTTCTTCTAGTCGCTGCAGCTGGGCAAGTGATCTGTGAGATGAGATAAATCAAAACAAAACCACATTAGACTAAAGCAACAGAAACCCCATGTATTTGAATAAGCTCATTTTACTGAAACTTGAATTTCAAATTACGATGTACTGTAGGCAGACAGTTATTTTACCAGGCACAGACTGTTTGCAGTAATATCTTACTGAAAAAGTAATGTGGTTTGTCAGTGTAACTGTATGCCCTTGAAACTTAAAACTTAGTATAGGCAATCAAATCATTACTTTTTTTTTATTTTAACAATAAGTCCCCTGGGGTAGCAAATGCCACATACTTTAGTACAGTTAGCTGGATTTATTTTTAGGGGAAATTTACAGTTATGCAACTGGATAAAAATTCCCCATAGTGATCACATAACTATGTGACTCAAGACGCAATATCCATCATTTATCTTCTCCACATGATCCATCAGTTTCTGAAATACTTCAGTTTTTGTGACTGCAAACAGAGGGAAGCGCAAAAGGATGTAAAAGAAGTTCGAACTGACAGACAGAGAGGGCCACCCTTCAAAATTAGGCTGTCGTAGAGCTCTTGCTTACTTTCCCCAAAGCTGCAGTAGCACAAAATCCAGAGAGAAATGTCAGCTACATTACTGACAGTCAGAATTTTCCAGGAGCAATGAAACTGTCAACATTTGTGATAGCTGCATTCTGACACTGCATGGCCAAACTTAGCTAGCAATTCCTATCTTCTGACCACTGACATTAAAGTGTCTTGTGGCTCACTGCCATGAACAACCAAGGCACTGGGTAGACTCACAGGAAAAAATGACCCCAGAGCAACTGGGGAAGAGATTCTGATTAAAACAGGTGAAATCTTTTACAGTATCTATTAGATTATCTAAACAAGCAGAATAGGAGTCACCAAAACTCCCGCAAGAAGCAACCAGATAGTGAAGGAAGGAAACTCCTTCACTAAAGAAAGAAGAGGCTGCTTCTACGCAGACAAAAAGGATCCCTAAAGTGTAAGATATCAAATCAGTCTAACAAAAGACCACCAATTCCTCTGCCACAATACAGACAGTATAGAGACATCTAGATAACTTTTTTACCCAAAAATCACAATGGGTGAAGTCAGACTTCAGACATCAGTAGGCCTAATTTGCTACCAAGGGTTTCATCTCCAGGTTTTAGAAGCTTTTGGCTACTCAGCCCTGAATACAAACACTTATTTAAATGCTATTATAAAGGCCTAGAGTGAAAATCTTGGAGATTTTACTGCCTTTTCACAGTTACAAAATTTCATCAAGAGAACAACCCAAACCACCACTCCCACTGCAGATGGGCTCATTCAATGGGTGCAGGACACATTTGGTGCTGCTGGATTTCATACAGAATTTTTTTTTATAGAACAAAGCCAATCCATGCAGACTGCAGGCTCCTGCTACTAATCAAGTACAACTAGAAGTAATGGATGTAAGTAGATGTTGCTAAAAGAAGGCTATAGCTCATACATGTTGTCAACTGGCTTTGAGTATTTTTTCTAGCTGTCATCCAGTTTCATGTCAGCAGATTTTAAGAATAAGAACATTTTATGTTAATATAATGAAACACATGCAATGTGACTTACTCAGGTAAGTATGTCAGCAAATTTTCTCTCAGTTCCAGTGAAGCCAGGTTATAAAGACTTAAAAAAAAAACAAACAAAAAACCACATTTTAGTACCATCTTAATTTTCATATTCCACATTTTAAGAAGAAAAGTGTGCATTTACACAGTTTAAAACAAGTTTCTATAAACTGATTTTTTGTTGTTTTAATTACACCAGACCATCATGCGAAAGGCAGAATAGAAAGACTAACTTTTTGCCTGTTTCTGTGACATTTCAACAGACTAAAGCTAGGAAGTAAACAGACAAAACACAAATTTCCATTTGTTAAAAGCGTTGTAGCTGCAAGTTACTAAACAGAGTATATTATATCTGAATTGCTTTTACTCACTCGCCTTCAGAATCTGGCATGGGCTACCAAAGTTACAGAGCACTAGGTAAACCCATCACTGTCCTAATGACAGTGTGCTCATTACTCTAAGTGACATTATGCTGCTAAGCGGCTCACTCACTCCATATCCCAGGCTTTCACTAACATCACCATAGCAACATTCAGATTTCTCAGGGGTTTATTTATGACTAAATGGAACACAAGGAGTCAGACATTATCCCAACACTATAATCTGCTCTAATCCTCCACCATCCCAGGGAAAAATGAAAATCAGATATGGTGACTGCAAATAAGGAGTTCTCGACAACAGAATTGTGTTCTGTCCTGGTGTGCAGGGAAAGAGGACAGCATGGTAGGCCTTGAATAAAATCTAGATAAAAACAAGAATTCTGCTAAATTTGAAACAGATGTTAATTCTAAACTGTACACTATATGGAAGAAAACCCAAACAAACGAGTCCATGCATTCAGACTACATAAAACTGAAATATTTTCTCATCTCAGATAATACCAGCTTACCAAATTACAGAATAATTAGTTAGCTCCAGTAAAAAAACAGCTGATAATAAAACTTAAACCTCAAAAATAAAAGAAAAATCTTCACATTGCAACTTCATTACAGTTATCTAAGCAGAGAAAAGCAACGGAACTGATGTAATGACTAATTAAAAGGGAAAGAAGATTTTTTTATGGACTGACTTTTGATGGTGTCTGAAAAATAAATCCTTATCTCATGCACCTGTTTCATACTGCATTCAAAAAACAGTGAATGAAATCTCACAGGAGCTTTGATTATGGTCTCAGCAGCCCTTTCCAGCTTTTAAAATAAGCACATTTTATCAAATGGGTTCTGTATTCCTCCAGAAGTATAGTTTAAATATACCATATTGGCAAAGATACTTTAGCAGAAGTCTACTACAAATTCAGTTAAAAGATAAGTGAGAATAACTCTGCTACTGCCACTCAAAATCATTGACAGAAATAAGCAAGCCATCATTCCAACAACACAAGAGAAAACTCACACATAAAAATGTTAGCACTCTAAAACACAAGTCAAGATGGGACATGGTATGCAACATCCTCATGGAAACCAAACAAGTAGAGCAGGAGAGGAAAGGGGTGATGGAGAACCATTTCTCTCCAAAACGAATGTAGGTCTGATCTTGCTCACATTGCCACCCACAGACTGCCATTACATTTGTGTTTACAGGTTTTCTAGAAACCTATTTCAACTTCCCTTTGAGTTTTCCACTTTCTCTTCAAGCTCGTATTAGGTGAAGTCCATGATTCACTTTTATCAAGAGAATACAAAAGGGATGTGCACACCTCCAAGCTGCCTTGTAATCTTGTGTTTACACATCACCCCGCATCTACTTATCTCCCTCCCCATCACGCTGAAGTGTTGATGAGTAAAATGGTGCAGTCTCTTAATTTCTTTTCTTACCTCAGACATCACTTTGGCTGTGGCTGAACAGAAATCTTTGTCAGAAAAGTACATTCAACAGCAAGAACTCAGGAACCACCATCTTACCCAGCCGCATCATATCATTAGACTGGGGCAGGCCAGTGAATCAGCTCAGGAAATTGATCCTGCTTAAAAATAACCCAGCAAGGAGAGTAACACAGATCCCCAATCCAACACCGAATAAATCCCCTTAAACACCTGGGCCAGTGCAGCTCCCAAGAAGGTGCAAGGGAGGCAGCTGTGCTGCACAGCTGTGAGCACTCACTGGCATCTGTGCCCCTGTGAGTACCTTGTGAGCATCTTTGCAAGGTGACTGTGGCCCACCACAGTCCCAGCCTAGGTTCTCTTCTTGTGGGAGTCAGCTACCTGCCAGATTATGTTTTCACCTCTAATCACACAGCTTTCTGAGGGAGAAATGCTTTATTTATTCTACAGCTTTTCTCACCCACAGCATGCTCACGACCCTAACTCTACCCTGGAACAGAAGAAAAGACACTACCCTACACTCCTTTCTACTTCTTCCAAGGTCTTGAGTCCAAATCCAACATAAGCAGACCCCAATAAGCAAAATTAAGCTTCCCACCAATAGAGACCTAAGTCTATGAAGCTTAAACCAGCAAAGCTTCATCATTAGAGTAAAATACTATGCTTAACATGGATCCATTTGATAGAGAGGTCAGAAAATGAAAGGAAATTTGTGACTTATTATTCTTAAATCTTGACCAGTTACAGAAATGGCTCCCAGCAAATGGGTGTGCTGCAACCTAAAATGTGACAGCTATTGTATAAAATAGTATCATACAAAAGACATGCTGATGTACTGAAGCACTAATCTCCAATACATTAAAAAGCAGAGGTATAGCTCATCCTTACATTTACCAACAGGTTCTTAACAAATTATATGTGTACTGACATTTTTCTTATTTTAAATTTTTTTAAGAAACACAATTTTAAGTCTTTTGCAAGAAAAATTCTACATGACTTGTTACTTTTCAAATGTCTTTTCTGATTTAGTAACACTCTCTCCAAAAAGTGTCCTCCTTCCTCTTCTCAGCTACAAATAGCTATTTTTCACGATACACTAAATGAAATTATTTCTTTTTTCCCTATGCCCTAATTTTACAGGTGCACTGTCAGTCCAGTATTTCCAAAGTTCTGAAAAGAACTAAAGCAAGCCATACCTCGTTGATTTCAGAATCTTTCCCTAATTCTAATCTCCTTCCTGTAGAGAAAAACCAATCATGGGAAGTTACCATAAGACACAAAGGCAACAGCAATCTAATTTACTCAGACTAAAGACAGTTCCATCAGCAGCTGTTCACCAACTGTGTTTAGAAACGCAAATGCACCACAGAGCATTGCAGACTGCTTTCCAACAAACAGTCCTTGCTCCTCAAAAAAAAAAATCCAACAGAAAAGGCACGAGCAAACATAATTTATATGTTGAAGGAGAAAGAAAAACAAAACAACAGCAAAAAGAGAAGAAAAAAAAAAAGGCGAAAAACAAAACAACAGCAAAAAGGGCGAAAAACAAAACAACAGCAAAAAGAGAAGAAAAAAAAAAGGGCAAAAAACAAACATAAAAAAACCACCACCCAGAAGATACTATTTCACCACAGCTTGTAAAAATCATTAATATTGTAATAATTCTCATTACAAAAGCTACCACACAGACCTCGAACACTGAGCATGTGTGTGAAATTACTGAGCACAAGGAAAGTGACAAACCAGGCAGAGGATGAAGTTAACTGAAATAATTACAAGTTTTCCATCCCAGGAGTGCAGACAATTTCTGGTGTAAGAGTGGAACCAAGTTGAATTTAAAGGTACAGCATGGCTAAAAGCATCAGTTTCAGTATAAACCAGATATACTTGTTCAGCAAGCATATATATTTTACCTACAGTAACTGTAGATATTCATTGCGTGAGCTAGAAGAATGAAGAGAATGTGAAATCAATAAATGAGAACAAAACTAATAGCAACAAAATAGATATAAATGCTGGAAGTGTCTTTCCTGAGCATTCCTGTCAGGTTTTGAAAGAGAAACGGACAATCCAACACAATCTAAAGATAGGGAATACCACAAATACTCCTTCATCAACTGCAGCAGTCTACTCCAAAACAAAGGTGAGACTAGAATCATCCGCTAAAACCAGAAACAAAGCCTATTGTTCTTTTTCTTCCAAAGCAAGTCAGTTTGGATTGATTACAATGAGATTATCAGCACCACCATGTTCTACAAAACAACCTTTTCACAGACAGATGACTCTCTAAACAACAGAGATTCATTGCAACAGGTAAAACAACATCACTAAAGTTGAAAAAAAATAGAAAAAAAGAGACAGACAGAGAGATGTTCCGTAGATACTCTGGATGCGTAGTTACATTTTCAGTGTACAGCATACTTTAAATGTACTTTGTTTTCTAAAGTTATAAAATACAAAGCTGCTATGAGTTTATCCTAGCACTTTAACCTTGAGGGACAGTTGCAGCATATTCCTCTATCCATGGGGACAGGAAGTCAGCCTTAAGAGTAACAACAGACAACACCACACACCCCATTTCCATCACAGCCCCTGCAAAAAGACTAGGAGCATCCAAGCCCTTGGCAGAGACCAGCAAGGGTTTCTGAGAGAAGCACTGGGAATAACGGTAAGACATATGCTAATTCCTTGTGGGAGAAAAAAAAAGAAAGTTAAAATTACAAAAGTGGAAAGAGACATGTGGGACAAGCTAGGAGAAAACAAAGACAGATGACAAAAAGAACTGATATAAAAGCTAAAGATCCTCAGTCAAAAACTGAACAACGCCCTTCTCTTGAGTAATAAAAGCTACACTTTTTGACCTTATGTCAAAAGCAGCACACAGCTGAGCCAGCAAGACAAGAGTACAGGCTTTGGGAAATAAGGAAGCAAAGTTGGAAGAGATGAAGATCTAAAGCACCTGCAGAAATCCATGGCCTGATCTGCACCCTTTCCAGCAAGTTTCAGCTGGTTAGGGGAATGTAAAATCCCAAATGTAGTTTTTCCTCACATCTGTAAAACTGCAAAAAGAAGAGGAAGACAGGACAATGGGCATAGTCTCCATATTTATACAGAACAAGAGAAGGTCCTGCACAGTAAGGATAGGTAAGGTGAGAACACAGTATAGATTCTGAATATGGTCTGGTATTACACTTTTTATGCAGCAGCAGCAATGACTCCAGAACACAGCCCAAGGATGCAGCATACAGAAATGAGAGATTAGGTCCACATTTTGGCCAGTGTACCAGTTCCAAAGGACTTCAGTTCACTGGGCCAGCATCTGAAGATTACTGGTACTTAGATACCCTGCCTGGGTATACAGCACAAACACTTTGAAACATTCATCATGACACTAAGCTGGAAAGGAAAGGAGTCTAAAGTAGGCAATTTACTGTCTTTTTTTTGTGAAGAAAAGGAACATGTTTTTTCTGTCTACTCAAGGGTCTTCCAAGAGATAAGGTAACTGTGGTATTCTGACAATGGCATAAAAATGCATGAAACTAGCCATATTTAAATATATTACAGCCCATCCCCACTGGCCAAATAAAACTACCAGTGACATGTATGACCCTGCCCCAGGACACACCAGGTAGATGACTAGTCGCTCATGCGACAGGATCCTAGTAAGCTACTCCCACTCCCACAAGGCTTCTAGCTGCAGATCAACAATTCACTGAGAACCTGATATTAAGCAGCTTTTGTTCACCAAGAAAATGACAGGGTTAATCAGTAACCAGCCAGCTTCCAAAATACCACTTACTCAGACTGTAAGTATTTGAAGGTACAGCATATACCTTTGGGATAGGCTCCTGTTCCAAGCCACTCCCAAAAGAAGCCTCTTTCTCTTCTCCTCTCTTTACTGTTTCCTCAACTGCACACAGACCCTGAAAAGACCAAATCTCCAAACTCCCAAGCCTACACCAACCATTTCATCCTGGTCTGCATAAAAAAGTGGGGTCAGCAGGTCAAGGGAAGGGATTCTATTCTGCACTGGTGAGACCCCACCTGGAGCACTGCATCCAGCCCCGGGGGCCCCAGCGCAGGAAAGGCACGGTCCTGCTAGAGCAGGTCCAGAGGAGGGCCACAAAAATGGTGAGAGGACTGGAGCACCTCTCCTGTGAGGGAGGACAGGCTCAGAGAGTTGGCATTTTTCAGACTGGAGAAGGAATTTTTTACAATGAGAGCAGTGAGACACCCAGAGAAGTTACAGATGCCTCCTCCCTAGAAGCCAAAGTCAGATAGTACAGGGCTTTGAATGAACAACCAAATCTATTTAGAGATGTTTATGCCCACAACAGAAGGGTTGGATTAGATGATCTCTGAAGGTCCCTTCCAACCAGTGCAAACCATTCTATCAAATTAGATGCTTAAAGTTGGGTTGTTTCAAGAGCTCCCTGTAGCATATCCCACTTTCCAGAGTTAACTACCACTTCAGTGCTTCCCTGAGCCTGCCTTATTTCACCCACAGTTACTGTACTTGCCAGCAACGTATCCTCCCTGTGTCTGAACAACCAGCTCACATGGGATTTTTGGTGTAATGACATTTCCAATGCAACAAAAGCAGTACTGGCTGCATAGGGAAGGATTATGCTTCCAGAAATTACCAACAGTCTCTTAACACATAACCATGTAGTTGGTGGTCTATATACTCCAGGCATGCATCTTTCTCACCTTTTTTAAAAGGTTCAACACTACATGTTTATTCCAACTACTGCATAATGCTGGCATATAATTAGACAAAGTCACCATGAAAGAACCTTGGAATTCATATCCATTATACGGTAACCTACCAATAGTACAATAGTCCTGCCTTGGTTACCCTTTGCTCGTACAAACTTGTTTAACAATGTGAATGATAAAAAGAGACCTGATGAGGTTTTGTGAAACTCATCTGACAGAATTGAAAAACAGACTTTCTGCCCCCACCGTGCAATAGGAGAGAGCGATTGATGCAAATTCTTAGGTACTGAATGCCAGAAATTCTCACATGAGCTAGAAATTACAGGAAGTATTAATTTCCTAATTGAGGGCACTTCCTTATTTCAAAACAAACTGATCTTCACACACATGAAGTCCTGTGGCTCTACCTCAGAATATAAGGGAAGCTGAAAAAGCAACTAGAAAGCAAAGTAACTAGATTTGGTTTTGTTGAAAGTATTATGTCTCACCAGTATTGTTAAAGACCATTCCTCCAGAAACATCCTTTTGAAAGGAAAGAAGTATCTTTCCCTCCTCCTCCTTCTCATCCTCCTTTTTGAAGGCAAAGTAAATTCATGTAACTTGTATCTAAATAAAACATTTTTTTTTCCTCTTAAGTTTAAGTGTATAACATTCAGGGGAAAGGCATGAGGCTTTCTGAAGAAGTCTACTTCTGGAGTTTGATAAGCAGAACAGCATTCTAGTAACAATTCGTGTAACAAAATCTGAAATTAAGGATTATGTTCTTAACACTTGTCATTTTCTACAGAGTTGGGAGGACTGGACACAAATTAGGGTGGGGAAATACTCTTTCCAAAGACTGATTTTAAATAAGGACCAAAAAACTGAAGTTGATAATTTTGTCATCCTAGATGTAAACAGCAAAGACACTGAAAGTCAGAGAAAGTGCATTTGCATCGTCAGTTACTTGAATTGAATTGTCAATACCATTAATTGGCTCATAAGAAGCTACATCCCTTCCACAAGTAAAAACAGGATAAAAAAGGCATTAATATCTGATCAGCCACTAACTGAGGGAAAGCCTCAATAGACGGCCAGTAGCACAAGTCACATCCAAAATTTAAAAATAAAGTTCTACATTTTATGGCCAAGGAATTCCCTAAATATGTTACAAGGATAGTCTAAGTTGCTAATTAAGATTAGTTTTCTACATAAGCTTGGTTCTGAAGTTGCTAAGATCAGCTCTACTCCCTCTCTCACGCACGGCAACAAGCATGGACCGAAAAAATGGACAGGAACACTTAAGTCTCTATGAACTTCAAAGGCATCATTAAGAAGAAAAGAGAGATTTGTAATTACAGCTCATCCTGTTCACTTTTGAATGCTTTAACCGAACATTCTCTTATTTGCTTATCAAGATTACTGAAATGGATTGGGAAGGCTAAGCCAATTCACTATTAGAACAAAATTTCATTTTTGAAGTATCTTCCATTCCACTCATGCAACATCAATCTTCAACAACTTCAGTAAAAATGGAATTATTTCACTTTTAAAAAGTATTGCTAAATATATGTTAAATATCTTTTTCTTGTGTAACATACAGGATGCAACATCTCTTATTTAAAGGCCAGATGGCACTGCACTCACTATTATGTTGTTAGCATTCCTGAAATCAACTTCCGAGTTCCTAACATTCAGTTTTGTCGTTTACCAACCAGCTGTGATTAACACTGAATGCTCTACCTACTCAAACTCTATAAATATTTCTTGCCATACTAAATTCAGTTAAGTTTTTAGTACCATTTATATCAGCCTAGCCAGACCACCTATGTATAGTCCTCCTCCTACATATTTGTGAGATAAGCCTCCCCATCACTTCTGTTGTATTGTGTAAGAATGTATGTTAATCAGACATTATTACGCTAAACCTGAAAAGAGAATTACATTGTCTTGTTCCACACAATTTTAAGAACATTTTCCATTCTGTGGGATGCTACCAGATGCATAATCTACACTTGAGACATCCAGGCATACACCAAGAAAAACACAGTCACGGACTGGCCCAGGAATCCATTCTAAGGATTAGTGTGCCACTCTGATCTGCTTCTGGACCATCTGTATTGAGCAGGTCACCCTTGCCTTTGAAGATCTTTTATTCTCCGGCTACTTCTCCTATGATCAACGCTAGAGAATCTGGTTCAGAAACTGCTGAAAACTTCAAAACCTCTAGAATTAACCATATATATGTAAAACCATCACCCTCAGAGACCAACTAACACGAAATCTCTGGGTATTTGTGGTTCTGTGACTGTTGAAAAGCACGCCTGTAAAAAACCCTTCTGCAAAACAACGCTCCTAAGCACAGCAACATTCTATTCTTTCCATTATGTTCACTTTCATAATGAAATGCCTATTTCAGCATTCTACCTGCTAGCTGCAAATGTTGAGAGGAAAATATCTCTGCTTACCTGGTAATTCCCTTTCAGTGGTAAGGTTCCACAGATCCATTCAGCCTGCTTGCAGCTTGGGGGTAAACCAGACTCATCAGTCATCAGCATCAGAATATCCTTCACATCTAAAGAAATTCGCCCCTTCCCATAGCAAAAGTTTCTGAAGCTAAAATAAAGCTATCCTACTCTCTTGCATCACAGACTGCACAGTTGTCTTTAAAAAAAGGGGGTGAGGGGGAGACTGTGAATGATGGGGATACTACAAATCATGGTATTTCTATGATCTTTTGTTGAAGCCTCAGGATTTTGAGATCATGTCCAAGTAGGAGACCATCTGTAAATTTTTAGGGGAGGAATAAAGATTGTGTAGGGCAGAGGAAAGCTTTTTCATCTGCCATATAGGGAACTTTCAAAACACCCTACCTGCCATTCATGAATAATCTCTTACTTTAAAGCTTAACATCCAAAAAAAAAAAAAAGTAATCTGGTAATCTTTATCTATCTTTCCCAGGCACAGACAAGACTGCTAACAAAATGATGAAAGCTAAAAACTGGGTATGAATCAGGTGTCTAGTGTGCCAATGGGCAGCAGGTCTTAAATCATAATTTAAAGCACACTAGTGAAGCTCTGCCCTTTGCTTCAGCCTCTCAAGAATTGAGTTGATTTTGCCACCTCTACAGAATGTGACAGATAACTATCCTTTCCAAATATGCATTTCATGCTGAAAGGACTGTTTTTCCAGCTAAGGCCAATTCCTCATGAAGCGCTGTTCTGAGAGTCCAATGCTAGATTAAACATTTGAGACACATAAAAGGCTTTCCAAAGAAGGTACCTGGATCTCATTCAAGTCTAAGAACCACAAATAAATAATAAACACACAAAGCTGACACAATCTCTCTTCTCTTTCTAGACATTAAGCCGTAAGATCACTATGCAGATCTCTAAAATCACCAATCTTTACCGGTAAAAAGCCAATATCACAATGGCCTGAAGCCAACACTACAGAATAAACACATATGAACAAGAAAGGTGTTGGGCATTAGAATATTCATGCTATTACTGTAAGGCATGCCCTAGGAAGCCTCATAAACATCCCAATTTATTCAAATACCCTTACGTACACATATTTTGACTTTTCAATTTCAGGAAAAAGTCATGCCCTGTTTTTTGGCTGCAACACGAATAAGGAAGTACTGAAGAAAAATAATCCTAGAAGCAAGGGGAAATTCCTAAATGTTACCCACGCTGGGAGGAACAGGTTATGCCTGCTTGTTGGGCAGCTCTAGACACAGACGGCCCTGCAGAATCGGCAAGGAAATTAGACTCGCCCTCATTAGACTGAGAAAGGCTGTAAAAGACACTCCTACTCACAGCTTAAATGGTGTAACTTGTTTCTCCAAATGGTTCAACTAGCCAACAGGACAAGTCCTGCTCCAAGCTGCACCCACCTAATTATCAGCTTAAGGATCTCCCATGCATTAGCACTCACTGTTTTACTCCAGATAGCAATCAAACCACGAGTTAACACAAATCACAGAGAAACACAAAAAGCAGCACTGGTAATATTAGGACATTTAGTCTGTTATCCGGTCCTAAAGCAGTGTGTCACACATCCTTCTAGAAAGCCCTGAAACAATACATGAGCTTAAAAGAAGGAGGTTTAGCCCAGCAATAAAAAAGTCAGCACATATAACAGCACCAGAAAAGCAGACAGAAATGGTCACACAGAATAAGAAAAGTTGACACTCGGAGCATGGCTATGCATAAGCAAGAGGAAAAACAAGGTTCAAGGAAGGCCTTGCCTATGTTCTTCAAACATCCAGTTGTGACCCTTAAAAATACTCCTTTTGGCAATACAAAGGAAAATAAAAATATAAAAGACCTGCGCAGGAGAATTCTTAACAGCACAGTAAAAATACTGACAGAACTCTACATATCAGTAGTTTGACCAAGTTTAGACACTGGCCTGGGATGGTGAAGCTCAACACTGGCAATCATACATCAGACCATGGCAAAAACAGACTGGATATCTGAATTTACAAGGAAGACACACTTTCACTAAGGGTTCACCACAAGGCAATTCAAGTCTATTATGCACCATTAGTAAGAACTTTCTTTCTAACATTACAGTACTGCTGTTTGTAAAAGATTTGCCATTGCTTTTGCTGCTTTCCCTATTTAAGACAGTAAGGCAAATTTGCATTACCACAAGATTGTAAGTAGGTAGCTTAGAAGAAAAAGAAAAAAAAAGAGACACTAAGTACACACTGATCACTGTACTCCATGAAGATGAGTTAGAGGTTTCACTGGCTGTATTAGGCAATTTCCTAGACAGCACTATAAGACTGTAAGAAATTAGGATGCACTTCCCCA
This sequence comes from Melanocharis versteri, assembly GCA_013397845.1. NCBI lineage: Eukaryota > Metazoa > Chordata > Aves > Passeriformes > Melanocharitidae > Melanocharis > Melanocharis versteri. The sequence continues at coordinate 351,437 of VZTG01001359.1, read as the reverse complement.
AGCTGTCACATATTCTAGTGGTCAGAAGACCTGCAGCAAGCACAGGGACTTCAAATTTTTCCCCAAACAAGCCCAACCACAGCAGAATAAAACACCAGTATATATTTGTTTCCTCGCTATTTGACAGATCTCATATAGAGCACATAGGTCCAGCCTATTCCATCAAATAACAACATGCATTATTATCCAAAGCATACTGAAACTCCAATAAGGCATCTGCAAACATATCCAAACACCTTTCAGTCTTACTTTGTCTGCTCAGCCAGAAAAACAAAATTAGCATTACTTTCCAATTCATTTGGGGTCCCAGCAGATAAAAAAGAACAAAAGCGGGAACAACGAGTACAAGATTGTGTACAGAGCATTTCACTGCTTTTACCAAATACAAGCTGACTGGCAGCACCATAAAATTCATTTGCAGTAACTGATGAAAATTTTGCCAACTAAAATAGGAAGGTTGCACTTGTTGGTAGCCAGACTGAAAAAAAAATAAAATTCTTACTTATAGATCTAATGCTAAAAAATCAGTAATATTCACTCTCAGAAGTGACCTGTAAGGATTTCAGGTTGCAGTTCCAGTTCACTACAAACAAGACCTCCCAATAATTTCGAGTTGGAATCAGACAGGATCTCTCTATCAGACATTCCTCAACAGACTTCAGTATCAGTTACATTTTGGGTGGACACCCCTTGAGTTTCCCTCATGCAACATTACCATTCTTCTGAGCTAGAAACTATGCCTCTTCAGTCCAAGCTTCCTGTTGACTTCCCAACATGTTCCCACCTATTTTGAATACCTGATGAGGTAAAAACAACAGCCCCACACATTTGTCTCTGCTTCTTTAAATATAAACCTGACAATAAAAATTTCTATTAATGAGATTAAAGCGTTTTTGTAAAAATACAATATTCCTATTCTAAACAGCTAATGTGGGAACACTTCCCAGATCAAAGCAGACCTGTCAGTCTTGAATAAAAGTTTATTCCTCCAGGAGAACTCACCAAGACCACCAGGACAAGCTTGTGGCTCTTCCCAACACAAGTGAGGACCCCAGATCTTTAGCTTCAAGATCAAGGATCAGATACTGACTTGGAGGGAGGATGGGTTGCATTGCCCTGTTCTGCAAGAGCTCACGCTGAAGTAGCATCACAGCATTTCCATGAACTGCTTAGGATCAGTATGAGGCAAAATGCACAGCTCCACCTAATGACATCTCTATTGTGGTATCCCCATTCTAACTGTACTTGTTTCCAGTCATCTGCTCCAAAACAGAGGCTGTCATCACTCACACTACCAAATGAGAGGCAGAACAAACAATAAGCCAGAGCCACCATGGCCAGTGAGCTCTCAAGGAAGCCAGCAACCTTCCTGTAGCTACTGTCTGCAAAGCAGCAGTCCACACCATGCCTTTGGGAATCATGCTTGTCATGTTTCTTGTATTTATTTTCAGAATCAGGCAGGATCCTAAATTTTCAGCCTTGATTTTCAGTATGTGAAGCCTGAACAGGCCTTTTCTTAGCCACCAGAGCTGAAAAAGCTGCATGAAGAGTTTTGTGAAGTTTTACAGTGAAGGAAGAATGTCACAAAAGTCCTGGCCCATGCAATTTTTAGGTAAGACTCTGCCCTAGTCACTGGGCACACATTATCTGTACCTGTTAGTGCTTGCGGGAGGTTTCAAAAGACGTTTTCCACTTGTGTTACAGCTGACGTGGTGCCAGCTGACAGCTTTCATACCCACGGGAAGTGGCTAAAGCAATGCCAGTCTGAACTTGACTACACTGCAGGAGCTCTTATGATTAAGATCCTTTATGCAGGACTCCTCTGTTTAGAAACATCTGGATTTTACTGAAGTACCAACAAACCAGTGCAATGGGTAAAGATGTGTGCAGCTAATTGCCAGGGGAGAATACTGAAGACGTCTACACATGCTAAAGAAGGAACTGGACAAGTACATGAAAGAGATTCATTATGGGCTATCAATTAGACAAATCAAAATCCAAAGCTCAGGAAATCCTCTGAACCAGAAAGAGGGGATGAAAAAGAGTCATGAAACACACACTTTTCTTCTAAATCCCCACTAGGCATCTACTTACTGCAACTGCAGAAGGAAGCTGGGCTAGATGAGCCTTTGAGCTGAATCAGCACAGTCGTTCTCATATGTTTAAGTGAGGAGACATGGAACCACTACTTCTCCTTCAAACTGGAAGAGATAGCTCTCTCTCCACTAAGGGGAAAGAGATTTCCCATCTGCAAGTGTGGGTGTTTATTTCAGTCAAAAGGAGACAGATAAACATTGTTCACTTCACTTTCCACATGTTTCCACTTTGAAAGCCCGTCCTTGCAACACTGCTCTACTTCCCAGAGTGAACAAACATTTTAAAAGTTTATAAAATTTCATCTTAAGAGCTGTTCCATGAGTTTTCATCACCACAGCTCCCACTGAAGTTTTTTTCAAAACCAGACTGCTCCCATAGCTAGTTAGGAACCTTCTAAATTTCCCTCCTGATCACAGCCAGCTTTTACCCATCTGTTCTAGTGCCAGCAATTGCCTGGTTTTGAGCTAAGCTGCAAGCCATCTGACATGCTCACAACAATGGATCAATGGTCTACTTAGGAAAGCAAAAGGTCAGATCAGCATGACAAAACACCGAATTAATTTTGCACCTAAAATTCCAAGTTATTCTAAATACTAAAGAACAGAGTTGAACCATACACATTCACACTTTAGGTTCTGCATTAACCTGCTAATATCAAGTGAAAATGCCATGTTTTAGGGTTTTTTTTAAACAGATCCCTCCAACTTGAAAGAACAGAAAACATAAGGGGAGACCTGTAAATATTTTCATAGGTGTATTAAATACAATTATGCGAGTCATTTATACAAGAAGTGCAACAATAAAGAAAAAGTAAGTTTAAAAAGTAATAAAGTGCAAAGAACTTACTTCCCAATGTTTTCAGGTAGTGCTTGCAGAGAGATGTCATTTACTGAAAGACACGTTAGATTCTGCAATTCAGGAAAGCTTTCAGGCAACCTGTGGAGACATTAATTCAAATCAAGGACTCCCAGAAGTATTCTCATTCATGTGAATAAGACTTTATTTAGCAAATACACACAGATGGAGGAATGCCTAGATTCCAGCATGACTCTCAGAAAACTCAAAGGATCATAAAAATACCCCTGTAATTTAGAGACTTTAAAGTTTATTCTGTGTCAAAGAACGGGTGATATACGACTCTCCTCCCTGCCCCCAATCTGCAACTTCAAAAAGCTATAGGGCTTGAGAACATTTTATGCATTTTCACAAAATTGAAAAATAAAATCAAACACATTAAAAAAAAAAACAACCAAACTTTTTCACTATTATTTTCCCGTATAACCAAATGGTAAAATGATGTGGGGTTTTTTTCAGGCTCCAGTTACATAGATGCCTATGGCATGGTCATTTTGTATTAGCTGCTAGGCTGCTCTTCAATCGTTGCTTTTTTTAAGAAACATGCTGTTCACTATGAAGACAATGTTCTGCTGCTACAGCATTTCACATTTACTGGTTCACAACACAACAGCACATTAATCCCCCCCTCTTACACTATAAAATGCAGTCACATGCATTCACTCCCAAAGTTCCCAAAGCCTTTAGGTCCATCACCCAGCTGGTCTTCTGCAGGGCATGGCTCCCCGTTCCCTCACACTGAGGGGTTCCTTTGCCACTTGCTGCTCACTGGCTTTACCAAGAAGCCGTGTTTGCAGTTGCATAAGAGACAGGATGAGGTAAAGGGACCAATTAGGTAAAGAAGCAGATGCCCCTGGCTCAGCCACTCAACTTCTGCTCTACCCCCAGAGCATGCAACCTAAGATCAAGCTGTAGCATTTGGTTTGGTTCCTGCTCTCCTCATCACCCAGCTCAAGGCACAGGGTATGACCTGCAGGCAACGTGCCAAACGGAGACACACCTGCAGGCAAATACAACTCTGCACAGTGGGGAAGGGGAGAAGGAAAAAGGCAAATTACAGTGTGGGGCAGTAGGGAATTTTCATGTGATCAGTTCTGTACTGCACTGCTTCATATTCAGGACCTCATTAACAGAAGATGCTCAATATCTTCAAAATGTGAGCTCCACTGGAACCATTCATTACCATTTAGACTCTAACAGGTTTAAGAGGGGAGTTAAATGGTTTGTCTTTTGCTCAGCCCTGATGATAACAGGTAGTCGGACTCAATGATTATTCCGACTAGAACTATTATATCTATAGCAGGCAGTGCACTTCCCTATCTATAACAAATCTATACACATGTAAAAATACCTATAAATAAGTATCTATAAATTCATCTGCTTTTTACTGATATAAATAATAAACCTGAAATAATCTGAAAACAGCTGGAAAAATGGTCTGCCAGCCACCTTTAATGCTCAGTTTTATCAGTGATTTGATAATGAGGCAACATACTGTATCAGTGGTAGGACATTGATTGCTAAGATCCGTGACTGGCTTTTAAGCTTAGAGAAAATAAGGACAAGAATCAATGGCTAAAAAAAAAATCCAGAATATTACACAAAAAAAACTATTTGACTTTCCCACTTTTTTTTTGCCTGGGCAAATCAGTGCCAAAACTTACATGCTATTATATAAGTAAAACTGAAATTCTGGATCTCATCACAGAAATATGTGGCAACCATACGTAAACAGTTTCTGGAATCTGTGATTTCTAACTTATTAAACTGCTCGGAGTGATGTTTTCCAGGACATGCAAACGCTTTGGAGCTGCTTTATCAAGAATTTTTAGAATTCCCTTAAATTGTCAACAAAGAGTTATGAGATCTATTTCAACACCACTGAAAAACTCCTTTGTGAATTCCACGAAGCTGCAGCTGTGCATTACATGTATTGTTTAAGGAAACATCTTACTCAGGCCTCAGGCCTTATTGAGCACACAGAGTGAAGAAGGGTAACTAGAACACTACTACTGACAGTTTTGATTTCAATACCACGAGACGCAGATCTGAGCTTTATACACTGCAACTGATGCCTGGAAAAAAGCTGCTCAGTGACCCTCACCACTTTTCTATCTAAACATCAGTTCAGCCTCAGTTTGCTTTGCCGGATTTTTGTGGTATTATTATCCTCACTATATAAATAGGCTACAGAGCCACGGGGATTAAGATCACAAGTGTCCCTTTAATGCTCAGTGATGTGACTTTCAGAGAACTTAGGAGGCACTATGGGCAATATTCAAAGCACACTTCTGAAGAATCTGAGCTGCACATGTGGGAGAAGCAGTCTTGCAAAACCACTGGAGCAGCTTAAGCTCTTACAGACTCCTGTTTGTTAGCACTGCAGCAGCACAGCCAGCCAGCTAACCCTGCAAGTATCTGGCCATCTCAGTACAAAGCAAAGCAGGTCAGTGAGCACCCACTGTGAACACTCGGCTTATGTGACTTGCTCGGCATCACAAAGAAGCTCTGTGGCAATGGCTGGTTTAAGAAACAGTTCTCCAAATAGTATTCAAAGGCTTTAACTAGCAGATAACCTCTTCCTTGCCATCTCCACCCTCACTTTATGAGATAAATTTCAAATTCTTCAGCAAATTGAACAGAAAAATGTAAACAAAACCCCTCTTCCGTACTAAAAGTGTGTATAACCTCCAAATCTCAGCTCATCAGAATGCAGGCTGGCAGCAGACACAGCAGCCACCGACATACACAGTGCATTTCTGCCTCATGTTACTGCATGTCACTGTGTCCCAATTGATGGGAGGGTGATGAAATGCTAGTCCAAGCTTTAATCGTTAGTAAAAGCCATTATCTGCAGCGGCTGATCCGAAGTCTATTCCAAATCATCAGGGACCTGGGTTTGTGCCAATGCATTTGCTCTAACCATTGCTTTATCCTTCCCAAGTCTGAACACAGTTTTCCTATGCACTTAAGAAAAGGAATGAAAATAATTTTATAGACAATCAGATTTACCAAATCAGATTTTTCTGATTTTTGGCTAACAAATTTCATCCCCACCCAAAGAAAGATGCACATCACTTTTTAAATCTGAACTTTTGCTGCAATCCCTGCCAGAGACAAACACTGCTGGCAATATTACACAGAGAACCTAGATTACAATTTTTAAAGGCTTATTTAAAATTGTAATTGTTACAGCAAGACTGCAATTCTGGTATGTCATGTACTAAGAAGAAGGTGAAGTTACCTAGTCAGTGGATTGCCACTGAAATCTGCTACCTGGAGTGCTCTGCAGAATGAGATGCTTTCTGGTATTTCAGGAATATCTGCAGAAGAGAAAAAAAAAGGAAAAAATATTGTCAGTACTGCATCTGCACTGGAATTATTGCTTAATGAGAGTTAGTAAACTCGCTACTGCAAGGAGTTATCTTGGTATCTTTCAAGACATTTCAACATGTAAGACTGCTCCCTGTCCAAGTACAGAACTACAGAAGCAGAGCCATTTTGGGTTTTCTCACATGCCATTTTCCCCTCCTGCTCCACGTTCATCTTCCTACTACTCACCTGTCCTTAGACTGATCTTTATGAGACTCTGCCCATCAAAAGAATCAGACAACCAATGTGCTAGGGCTGTCCTAAAGAGCCAATTACCATCTGAACCTCTGTTGATTTGATCAACACATGCCCACATTCTGTAGTGGAAGAAAGTACACGGGAAAGGAAAACAATGGAAGGAAGAAGAGAATGTGCAAGTCTCTCCACCTGTAACACATACTCATGGAGCATCCTCCCTCACAGCACAGCCAAGTAATCTGAAAATATTATTCAGACTGACAGGTTGCAAGCAAGTGCTACTACATCACTTCAGATTGCCAGGAAGTAAACAAAGATATTTGTACATGAAAACAGGTGGGTTTTTTCAAGGAACTTCAATAGAGCACATCTATCTACTCAAGTCAGGTACGTCTTAGAAATAAAATTGTCTTCTCGCCCTCTTACAACAAACTGAATATCCACAAATATGCTGTAAGTCTTCTGATTAAGTACTTGTTTACCTTCACTGAGATCCAACAAAAATGAAACAAATACTTTTGGTTTCCTTGGATCTCAAAACGAATCTTTATGATTGATTTTGAAAGTAATTTTTTAAAAAGGCAAATTTTTAAGTAAAAGTCAGACTTCTGTTTCAAAGTTTACTGCTATTTCCACTGACCTCAGCAGCCATGTATGATCCAAACACATTGAAAAAAAAAATGTGGAAATTAGTTCTTTTCCTACCTAGCTGACTAACTCAGAATTGACAACCTATGTATTTTGTTCAGATTTTCTCCCCAAAAAGAGGTGTGATGGAGAAAGAAGAATAGAAAGGAGGAAAGTACCTGCTTACTAGGTTCATCTCTTGCCAGGTAATCTCAGCAAAAGCATCTGTTTTGCTCAGAACAGAATCACAGAATGGTTTGAGTTGGAAGGGATCACGTAGTCCCACCCCTCCTCCATGGGCAGGGACACCTTCCACTAGACCAGGTTGCTCAGACCCCCATCCAAGCTGGCCTTGAACACTTCCAGGAATGGGGCATCCACAGCTTCTCTGGGCAACCTCTGTGCCAGTGCCTCACCACCCTCACAGTGATTAATTTCTTCCTAAACTCTCATCTAAATCTAGTCTAATTGACATCATAACTTTTATCCTGCATTACAGCAACAACGAATAGTGACACTGAACTTGGCTAACCAACAGCAAGTAAAGAATGTGCCATCCACTATCTAGTCTTCATGCTATTCTCCCCTGGAAACCAGCCGGAAACATTCGGAAAGGGACATCTCTACTTCAAAGCTTCTGAGGACTCAAAATTACGTATTTCTTTGCAACCAAGCCAGCATCCACAAATTTTAAAATGCATTCATGTACAAACACAACCCTTTCACATAGAGATGCACACTTTTCCATGACAATCATTCTCACAGATTAAAAACAAACCAACAAACCACAAAAAGTAAAGCTGAAGTAAAAATAACTATCCTAATTTGTTTGGGGAAAAAATACATAGACATAAAAATGCAACATATAAAGCAGAAGATAAATCCTCAATGCAAAAGTTTCTAAAACTAATCATGCTGATTTCCTGCACCAAAATATAGTTTCACTGCCATACTGCAAATTGTTTCTCTTCTACTTCTGTATGATGCACTACAAAACCCAGAAAATATGCCTTCTCAGCCAAACTATTTTGATAAGCTTTTTCTGTTATAACAGTCTTGGATATTACCTGTAAAAGCCAACCAGTATCTAAGGTAAGTAAAAATTACTCCAATATAAGATACTATTTGCAATAAGACAGTATATGCACTGCTTATAGTTTGGATGCATTTGCGAATTACTAAATCTGTTTTGGAAATAAAATGTGCTTTCCCAGACTATGAAATCACTACATGAGCAATTACAATTCTTCAGTAAGAAATGTAAACAGACACAGTGAAAACAAGGGAAGTTTCATTTTTGTGGGTTTTTTAGCACATAATCTCTGACCCAGGAGACCAGGGTAAAGCAGTGCTGGACGGAAGACTTTTCCATGGTCAAGAGGGATTGGGTTAGAGAACACCTAGGCAGACTTGACTTCTGCAAGTCCATGGGCCCTGTTGGTACACACTGAGGGAGCTGGTGGACACCATAGCCAGGCCACTGACGATCACCTCTGAAAGGTCATGGGGATCAAGAGAAGTGTCTGAGGACTGGGCAAAAGCAAATGTCACCCCGGTCTACAAAAAAGGCAAGGAGGAGGACCCAAGGAACTGCTGGCCTGCCAGCTTCACCTCAATCCCTCCAAATGGATGACAAGACAGTGATCAGGAGCACTCAGCATGGATTCACATTTGACCAAATAGATGACAAAAAAATGGAGCGATAATTGTAGCAAAGAAGATAATGGTACATAATAAAAGTATTGACATAATCAACTGGAATGCAGCTGACGATAGTAAAATATATAAAGAAGTCCTTGTGTCTCTTGATGGATTAAGAACCTTTCACCATTAGTGTTGACTACTCGATTTTGTTACAGACATTAACATGCACATACCTGCCAATATCAGCAACAGTAAGGTTGAATACTTTTCTTGCCACTGCTGGATAGCCAGCTCAAATCCTACTTAAATATCTAGGATTCTTCTAATGCTACACTCTGATGAATGCTCTGCATTTACATGATGCCCCAGATGTTCTGGCACGCAGATTGTGCAGCACTGCTAATAATAAAGCCATAAACCAAACATAAGCCCTGTGACGTCTGACAGTACAAATACGCTGACAGCAGAAAAGAAGTTGTGGCAGGAGAAGTGCATCAAAATCAAGCTCAGCAGTCATGTATACAAGAGGGCACGTGTCCCCTTCTCCATTCAAAACACCTCTTCAGATGTTTATTGTTATAGTTCGCACAAGAATTTGCTAACAATTTAGCAAGCCCTGTACAAGCAACTTTAGAAGTAAGTTTGACACTAGGGAATTCTGTACTGTCTGGATGTGAAAATTACTTCTAAAAACCCTTCTGTTTGATGATAATCCTTTCTTCCCCCTGCCACCCCCCTCCTTTTTTTTTTTTTTTTTTTAAGATTTTTACAACAGTTGCATCACTCAATCCACATTCCCCCACTTTTCTTCCTCTAATGGCTTAGAGGGTGATTTTTAAACTGACAAAATGTTTGTACGGCACATTCTTCCAGCATTTTATAATTAAATTTCAAGAACTGATAATATTTCATCTACCCAAAGGCAACAGTACAGCCAGCATCCTTTACACATCCTGCGATACTGGACATAATTTCCAACACCTAATCAATATCACAACAGCAATGGCCAGGAAAGTCCTAGGCTGTGACACGGCTGGCAGACCAGAGCTACTCAAACAGTGACTCTCAAGTGAAAGAGTAATAGCAAAAAGTATTTTTGCAAGAACTTTGCTGAAGTCTCAGCCATGAGAGATGCACCACATTCCTGAGGGAGAGTTTACCATGCTCAAGATTCTTTCAGGGAGCAACTGCTGGATGCAGTCGTATTTTCCAGCTACGAAGGCAACACGGAGCACGGTGCGTTAGGAGCGCTGGAGCTGGCACACGGCATACACCCTGGCCAAAGTCAGCTGAACAGACCTGATTTACCCGGTCACAGTGCAAGTCCACCAGGAGGTATATACAGCACTTTTACCTTTGACAGAACACCTTTAACTGCTCAGTGACTGGTAGTAATTCATAAATGTAATTCAGCAGTTTACACCGAATTTATACCCAGGGAAGCCCATTCTAGCCTCAAAGACTGCGAAACCACACAGCATTATCCCTCAGGAGAGGCAACCAGCAGCAAACCAGGTCTCATCCATCCCATTCAACACATAGATTATTTTTCATCCTCCTCTTTTCACATATATAATATACATTATCAACTACAGTATTTATAGGAGCACACAAACACACACATACAAAAGGTCTATTGAAGCATTAAGCACTGCAATACTCAAGTGATTTAGGAGCCTAAAGGTTCTCTTGTCACTTCCAGGGAGGTTCCTCTGTGCCACCCACCTTCTCAGAAGGATCTCTGAGAAGCCTGCCCTTGGAAAAGCCCTGTTTTCCAGCCCTGCTCTCCACCTCTCCTCACTCTACTAAACATGGAAGGAAACTGCCCACTTTGTCAAATACCTTTCAAGTGGGAATTTGTGCTGCAAGCATTTGTTTGTCTTTCTGAAGGGCTCTCCAGCTGGAAAGCCCAGCTGAGCAGGCTGCTATGCCACAGATGTCCTCAGCACATCTCTCTACCCTCCCAAAAGCAGCCAAATGCAGCTCCCAAGGGTCTGATCCTGCAGGAGGAAGGGGGAAGGAGGAAGGTTACTCATCCATTCCCTTCATTTCCACATTGAGATCATTACATACACAATGATCAGACAGATTTCCCTTTTTTTAAAACCAGGAGGCTTTGCTACTAGCCCTGAAGACAGACGTAATCAACCTCTTTTGGTGAAGTGCTACAATTTTTGGGAAACAATGTGACAGGAGTCATGCGGTTCTTGCAAAGTCTATTGAGATCAAGTGGTTCTTGAACAGGTTGTAACATTTTCCTCTTCAGGATCTGAGGCTCAGGATACACAACATACAAGAGATAAAGCTCTTTTAAGACCTGTCTTTAAAGGTTTAAGGAAAATTCACCAACAGGTTCAGGTTGCGTTTTCTTAAGTAAGTCCCTTACTGAATAATTAACAAGAAACTGAAGAGACACGTCTCATTTCTCCTTCTCACAGCTTCTGGATACATCCCTTTTCCAAACTACAAGAGCACCAGGGAAAGAAGTCCTCACAAAACTGCATTTCATGCATACATATATATTAGATGTGTCACTTGAAAGAAAACTGTGCAGGGACATAAGAACAAGATGGGTTTTGGACAGAGAGCATGTGGTAATTCAGCAGACTATCCTTCTCAGCTGCAGCAAGCAGCAGTAATAGAGATCAGGACCTGTGAATTTGAAACAGGAGGAAAAAAGGAGGAGGGGGGAGAGAGAGAGAGGGAGAGCTTGAAGACCAGACCACAAGGAAACAATAGTTCCAAGTGAATTAAGGGGAAAAGGCCAAGTTTGACAACAAATTCATGTCTTCTACCTTTTTACTTATACATGCCAGTCAAGAGTTAAACAGAAGAGTTAATGGAGATATTTTTATAAGAATTTCCACCTTGGACCGCAAGGATAAAAGGAATTAAATACTTTTAGTCTGAGGAGTAAGAGGGTAAAAAATGTGAAAACTAGTATTCTACCTACAAAGCTGTGGATGAGAGAAAGTGTTTTAAGCATTTTAACAGCAAAATTCCAGATTTATTGCATTAATTCTTCAGTAACTTCACTGTCATGTCATTTTACCTTCTCAATAAAATAGAAACTGAAACCTAAGCAAATCTGTGAATACAAGAACTAACACCGCCTGTCTGCAGATTAACATTTTTTGATGTCTAATCTAGGTTATCCAGAAAATTAAGTCTGTATTTTATGTGACTCCTATATGTATTGTCTGATGTTTAACACTCTAGCTGACACTTCAGGCAGGCCTAAGGTTTCTGCCTCCAACTTGGCCCACTCCTTTCCACAGCTTTCCCTTGAATTTGTATGAAAGCACTACTGCTAGATGCACATGCAAGTACATAAGGAAAGTCTCATCAGAAAGAACAGTTAAATCTGGCAGAATATGCCACGATGGAAAAATCCACTTCTCTGTAATCAATTTAAAAGTAACATCTTCTAGACTTTCTAATTAAATTATTCTATCATGAGATTTCATTTATCTTCTCTTTCTCAATCACAGTCAGCACTTGCTGCTTCTTCCTTCTTGATGAGAAGCCCTGCTCAAGGACAAGGTTCAGCAATTTCTCTCCTTACCTTACTTCTGCTGCATATAAAGCTCTCCTCTTCCTCCAACCTACCGACATCAAATTAATTTTAATGACACAGATTCACAAATCAGATTCACTTTTACATCACTTCTTCAAAGCAAGCAAGAATTTCTACACATCTGAGGCACTTTGCAGAGCTCCAGAGTCCAAAAGTAATTTGCAGTAGGTGTTTCCTTCTTTCCTAATATGCTCCTTTGGACATCGATCCCTAAACTTCATGTATAAGACATTAAAGTGATGATGTTTTTAAGTACAAATTTTAAACTAACCTCAAGGGAGAAATGGGAGATAATACAAAAAAGGTATGTCACAAGAAATCAGATGCACCAAAAAAAAAAAAAAAAAAAACCCCAAACATAAAAACTCAAACATGCAACACAACTGTTAGCAAGCAACCATGTAAAAGAGCAAAAAAGTCTCTTATCTCCAATGCTTTCATTAGCACCAAAAAAATCCCCAAAATCCCCACAAAGCCAAAAACCAGTCACTGTTCAGACGCAGACTGAAGCTTAAGTTACTCTACCACCATACAAAACACAACAGTCTCTGGTGGGATGTTCCATCACTTCCAGGTGTACACACCAGGGTTGCAGTGACTGCATTCACAGGATGCTTTCTTGTATCAGATAAGACATGTCCATGCAGGAGTAGGAGAGCAATTCTTGTTTGTTTGTAAGCACTCACTTGGACACAAATCAGTTCAGAAGGCAAACAAGCAACATCCAGCAGTTGCATATGTTAACAGAATAGATGCATTTGTCAACTATATTGCCTTCCAGCACAGGTCGCTTGCTTGGGGACTTCTCCTTGTCCACTGAGAAAGAAAGCATCAATTCCCATCTATTTCTCAGCATTCTAGGTTTTGCTATTTGCCACCAGACCTGTATCAGCACATTCATGTCAAGGCAGCTGGTGGCAGGCAGAGAAGAAGAGGATTTCATGGAGGAAGTCTCTGCTCAGATGCTGTGGAAGCACAGCAGAGGTGGACAGCCAGACTCCAGGCAAGAGCACAAAACAACAGCAGCAGCTGCCAGACGAGAGAGCAGAGTGCACACGAGGCTGCGGGACAAGATCAGGAGACTCAAAAGTGCTTCTCCCTACTTGGCTTATCTCTACACTGTAAAATAGCCGGATCACCAGCCCAGGCTGAACTGAAACTAGTGTTCAAGCCTTTCCTCCATCAGAACTTCTAGTTTGAAAAAATACTGGTTATCCTGCTTTCAGTGGGGGAGAGGAAAAGGGGAATGTTTACTCCCTTTGTGGGCAGAAGGGAAGTAATCCTACAGTACAGATGACAGGTATACCTCAGAGAGCAGATGGCTGAACTAAATAGGGAAAGCACTGATGTGCGGGCACTGATATAAACAAGTGAGGTGAGTCTCAGAGAGCAAAGCAAAGATTCTACACCACCCTTCAGCAGGATGGACTGATGGACACTCTGCAGGAAAGCTTCTGCCTACTCACCTGGCCCTCTAATAACTTGTTGAATAAAATTTCCCTATCACACAATTCATGTGGTGTCCTGACGATGACCAAGATCTCTAAAGAGACTTTCAGTTAGGTTGTAACATGGCTAAAAAAACACTTCAAATAAAAAGCAGAAATATCAAATCACCTCCAGCTCTAAGTAAAACAGTTAAATACCATTACTGAAGAGTTCTCCAAGTACCCTGACAGCTGAAGATAAAACAAAATTCAAGTTTCTAAATTTGCAACTGTGATTCATTTTGGAAGCAAGGAAAACATAAGAATAAGGCTCATGGAGCACTTGAGACACCGATCTTCTAGAGACTGACTTCCAAAGTCTTGGACCCTGCTCAGACCTTGCATAGCAGCAGCACAGTCTTTTCTTACACAGGGTAGTGGCTATTGACATGCTTGTGAGGAACCATCTCTACTGTTACAGTAATCCTAAAGTAGCACATTTATCTTTGGTTAAATCTGTAATTATTTTCATATAAATGACAGCATATGGCAACTGTGCGGAGAGAGGATTTTGGAATGAGAATATCCTGATGTCACAAGACTTATGTTCAGAGTAACCACACTATCAATAGTCATAAGTTCAGTTTAACCAGAAACTACAAATATGGGTAGCAACTAATATATCACGTAGCCAGAATTCATCTCTGTGGTGGCTATGAAACATGAACTGTACACATTAAACAAACAGTATTATTCTTAATGGATATCACAGTAAAGAGCCATGTTGAGATTCGGTATCAAGCATCATGCAAAGCCAAACATAGCTTAACAAGATGTACTCACACACAGATTTCCTCAATAGATTCCACAGCCAAACCCATCACTCCTCAGTTCACAAAGTAATGGATCTCAGCTCCACCAAGAGCTGAGTCAGCAAACAGAACCAGAATAATCTATCTACCAATAATATAAAAATCCATTTAATCCTCCCACTGCATTCACACTTCCATCTTTTCCACAGTTTGCATCTCGGTGTTCAGACGTAACAGCGAACTGCAAGGTTACAGACCGCTTCCACAGAAGAACTCACCATTTGAGTCCCCTTACCTGCTCCCAGCCAGGAAGTCACTACAGACAGTCAGCACAAAACTGCCAGCACAGAGCAACTACCAGTGCTAGGGGCTTGCATGACCAAGTCCTTGGTACACACATGCAGTGGAAGCAAGAGGAACAGCAGAAAAGCCTGCCAGGCTTTGATCACAAAGAGACAGCAACTCACAGGTAGACACAGCAGTGCAAGAAGTTCCTCTTCTACAAAAGCAACGGGGTTAGCCTGCATCAGAGAAAGGGGTGGACAGCAGGACAGTTCAAATGGCACTCCTGAAGCGAGGAAGGACAGGAAAGCCACTCCGGTGCCTAATGCCTAGCATCCCAGCTCACAGTGATTTTCTTTTTATGCTAAAAGCGCCGAATGAAACAAGCTGCTGACAATCAGTCAATGGCTGTGAAACATGTATGACATTAGGAACAAAAAACCTAGCTTCCACAGCACACCTGTTAAGAGAAAGTGTATGGATAGAAATTTCTTTCAAATAAGAACACAACAGTTAAATTAACACCTTCAGGGCATTTTAAGGAACATGCAATATCATGACAAAAAACACATCAGTAGAGTTCGGAGGATTTAATACTTGTCAAAGGCAAACAAAAACCCTCTTCTTCGAGAAGAGGGGTACTAAAAAGGATTGCACCACCTCTGCAAGAACACAGCATACATACATAGTATATATGTATGTATGCTGTATGTATATATATAGTACATAATCCTGAATATCAGCATGCATTAAATTAACTACAGAAACTTTATGCATTGCCCCTCCTGTCTAGCAGAAGCTACAGAACAAGAAAAGCCATTAACATATTAACCAACCTGGGATGGCAGGGCCCTAAGCTTTAAGAATTTGGCCTCCAGGGGTTGTGCAAGAGGAAAAGGGGAGATGGGGTCGCTGAAGGAAATCTCTGGGGGATGAGCAACATGGGTTGCAAGCTGCTACAACTCACAGCGACCTGAAACACACAGCATGGCTTTGGAAGAAAGGGAAGCTTAATGAAGAGCCAGTCGAGACACCAGGAAAGAACTGCAGAAATTCGAGCACATCTGTCTTTGGAGACTGCACTTTATGAATCACAGGGTCTTTCAGGACTTACCTGAGAGAATGTCCAAGTGCTGTGGGAAAAAAAATAGCACACAGGCACTTCTGACTGTGCTTAGAGCAGAATCTCCCCCTCTGTCATTAAGAGCAAAGACTTGCATTGGAGCTCCATGCAAAGCACCAGAGCCCTACCCAAACTTTAGGGTCATCAAGCAAGAATGCTTCAGTGACCCAGTGTCTTCACAGAATTCACCTGTGACATGAGAATCCAGGAAAAGATTTAAGCAACCCTGGGGAGTCTGAGAGAACCAGCAGTAGCTTCAGACACACAGCAGGTGAGTATCCATCTCAGAAGATTCCTCAGGGAACACTCTGAGTTTCAGACATGTTTTGCCAGCAAGTCAAAAGCTCAGGCATTCACTGTTGAAATTCTACGAGTCTGTTTTCTTTAGCTTTAGAACAAGAACATCAGCTTTATGAACAACTTGATACCGAGAGGAAGAGATAAACTGGATTGCCAAATAACCTTCAAAGCATTCACCATCACTATGCTGTTTTCTTAGCACAGCTTCTCTGCCCTCTTATATTCCAGTCCTTGATTCATCCATTCAACCTTTGTGCAAATAACAGCCACAGCCAGACTAGAAAAGCACAGTGGGGATGCTTCCTAGGAAAATCTGCATGAACACATGGCCTTGAAGGGAATAAGAAATAGCATCAACATGCAAATAATCCAGGAAAAGTTTAAGAATATATGGCTGCTAGCCTTCCCAAATCCTTTTCGTTCTGCACCACTGAGGCTATCCTTACCCTCCCAAGACTTCTCTCACATACACAAGGAGCATCAAATTTACATCTGCTGAAGATTTTTTAGTTTTATTTCTTAGAAGGATTTTTGTAGTTCTAGATTCACTCATTAACCAAGAAACTGCTTAAAGAATTAATTATTGTAGCACATTTTTAACATATATACTAGCATGTCCTGGGCATTTTAGAACACCTGAGAATTTAAGAGAGAAGCATTTCAGAGTTTCTCTATGGACCTTCCCCAAGTGCCTGTGAAGCAGGGCTGCTTACACAGCACATAACCCTGCATGGCACAGGTATCCAGAGCTACCTCCAAAGATCAGGAGGGACTGAGCCCTCCTGTAGGTTCAACACCTCACTGCTGCTCCAAGCACAGCTGGCCACTGCAGTCTGGAAGAGCACCCAGGTCCAACCACACAATACACCCACCGTCTCATGTGGCTTCGAAGATCATATGCTGACCAAAAGGTTATGAAGTAGGAGAAAGGAAGACATGTTACCGTTTTATTATGGCAGAAATGAAAGTACTCTGTTTATTCAAAACTCTTTCCTCCTTATGTGATGAGAGGTTAAAATAGAAAAAGCTCTTCCTGTGCAGATAATTTTAAATGAATTTATATCTGTGTTTTTAAGCTCTTGAGGAAACAGAATGGCCAGAACTGAAGGCAATTAGTGCACCAAACCAGACAACTAGAACAACAGAAAACACAGAACAATGATCTCTTATTTCCCAAGCTCAGATGTCACCATCACACTTTCCTATTCATGCTGCATACCGCATTTTGAAAAGCAGGGCTGTTCTTCTCTGCTTGAAAGGAATACGAAGAGTTCGTATTTTTTTTTCCTAAGCAGTTTTGGGCAGTCAGAAAAACAAAACCTTTTGGAGTGCAAACCACTGAACAGGACAAACCTGTGGCAGGTTTAGAACGAGACATACTGGAAGGTGGGTTCAAAATACAAAGCTAATAAATTAAAATACTGTAAATCACAAAAACCTTTTGCGAGAATTCCCCCTGCAGCATCCCAGATGGTGTGTATTTTGCCTTCTGATTTGGAGAACCACGAGACAACCATAAACAGCCTAACAGTGGAAAGTAATACTAGTTATCTTCTGCCACAGCCCCCCTGCACCACGTTGTATGGTGCACTTTTCATTTGAAGAGTCAAGTCATGCAGTAACTGTGACATAATTAAGCAGAGGGAAACAGTATCAGTCACCTTCTGCAATGAACCACAGAGAAAAGAAAGTAATGCAATAAAATGGGTAATTAACACTGAACCTTGGATATAGGAAAGCAACTGCTCCCTGCCACCTGCATTAGTTCAACTCATCACTGGAAAAAATACTTCCCTGTGCAGTAACTTCTAATGACACACGCATCTACCCAGCCATAAACATTCACACCATCTGCTCTTGTTACAGTTGGGTTCTCAAGCCAGCTTCCAAGTCAGGCTGACAAGAGTTCACATGGCTCTGATCCACCAGCTCTTTTCCAACTAGTTATTCATTTGCAAAGAGAATTACTAAGCCAACAGAGGGTTTCTTTTTGTATAAAGTCTGTCACTGACAGCACCCAACTCAGCCAAACTCAATAGCCAAATACCACATCAACTAATGTTCATGTGTTTTTAAAATGTTTTAACTAATCTGTCTCTTCTGTTTCTGGAGTTTTTTTCCCAGTTTTCCTCTCTTAAAAGGTTTTCCAAATGTGCATAAAATTGTATGGTTCACAGAAACTTTTCAGCAATTGCCTGGAGACTCATTACGCTTCATCAATTATATTATCAGATAAAGATAGAATTTAAAGCACCAAACAAACAAAGGAAATATGCTATAGAAAGGTGAAGTAGCAACAGAATATTCTTCAGTCACAAAAAGTCGATGTTAAGTTAAACCATAAAGAAAAAAGGCTCCCCGTTACACTATTTATTTTCTTGAATATTCAATTACAACCCTCATTTATTTACAAGGTTACACAACCTTGATTGCTCCCACCCCTTCCATCACAGCTGAGAGAGCATCTTATGCACATCCACTGCATGTAAGGAGGCAAAAATAGCTGTCAGTTGCTCTAATTTGGTATCACAAATTCACTGTTTCTAGATCACTGGGTCATAAGGCTGCTTAAAGGTGACCCACCAGCCCCTGAACTTCTTGTAGGACTAGGAAGTTCACCAGGCCACAGAAAAAAAAAAATGTCTTCACTCCATCACAATGCAGGACAATACACGCAGCAAGGATTGCAAGCGAACAGTAAACCCATGTGGTTTCTTTCAAACAACGCTTTTTAAAAGATAGTTTCTCCCAGTATTCTCTTCTGAATTTATCTCTGCAGTTGACAAACAGACTGATTCTTCTTCCAAAAGTACAACTAGAAATACCAGCACTCTGCCTCTTGCTAATCCCAGGTAAAGAGCAGAGCAGAGATAAAGAATTGGACTTCTAACCCACAGGCAGTCCTTTTTTTAGGACAGAAAGCAGCTTAATTTCTTTTCAACTTCTTTTTTTTCTTTTTTTCTGTTTTTTTTCCACCTCTAAATGCCAGGCATTTCAGAGAGCTTGGGAAAAGAAGTCAACCTTGTGACAGATACACATATAAAACTACCACATAAAGCATTTTTTAAATTGGAAAATAAAGCAGGCTCTCAGAAACGCAGAACTACAGTCAAGACATTTTATTACTGTATTTCTACCACAAGCTTCCCTCTGCTCTTTCCCTCTTTCCCACCTAGAACTAGAGGCAAATCCATGAATCACACAAGAAAGTGTTCTGCAGGACATAGATAACAATTTCTGAGACAGAAAAACCCTACTAACCCAGTTTTCTAGACCATGTCATAGGACAGTATAAAATCAAACAAATTAACTTTGGAGCTTACCATTTCGAGACAAATCAAGTTCCACCAGCTGCATGAAATTCGCTATTTCTGGAGGGAGCCGTTGGATTTCATTATCACTAAGTCCAAGTTTCCGTAACTTCACAAGCTGGAAGAAAGGCTGAAAGAAAGAAAAAATTACATGTCAGAAAATATTCACATAACTCACATATAGGCATGATAAATGATGAGGAATAATTGGAATCACTTTCAAAATGTGAGCCAATTCAAGCTATTGCACGGCATTAGTTATGCAGATCTCTTTCAATCCTGTATCAGAACAAATGTTTTAACTTTTACATGCAAACAAACTATAACCTGTGTTTTAGCTAAAATGATAATTTATGTAAAAAAAAAAATCCGTAAAGCTTGCTGTTAAAGATCACTGCAGATAGACACTAGCAAAATCCAGAGTGCCAGCTTCAAGTCACTAACGGGGTGAGGCTACCAAGCAGAGTAATTAAAAGCATCCTAATTACACACCAGGGCTCATTAGGAAGTTAATGCAGAGGGACACTTCTAAAGAACGAGATCCAGAAAACTGACGAAGAGGGGCTGACAAGGTCTTCTTCACCAGTGAACACCAAAACCAACTAGGTTACTGAACCAGCCTCCCCCAGGAAGGCTTTCTTTCCAGCCTCAAACACCCTCTGTCCTGTGGCCCAGTTTCAGAAGGACTTATGAAAGTTGGGCAGGATACACACAGTTTCAGGTTTTCTGTGCTTGAGGAAAGACCTGGTCCAGCCCTGTCCGCAGTGAGGACACGGGCACACAGTGCAGACAGGATGCTAACATTCCCTGACCCCAGCTATGGGCTCAGGGGCTCTGGCATCCCCCAAGACAAAATAACACTCAAACAGGCCAAGCTGAAAGTCAGGTCAACCCCAGGCACCAGGAGCAGCTGGTGACTGAAAGAGAAAAATGATCATTTAAAACCTATTGAGATGTAGGCATTCCTAAGAACGCTGAAGAGCTCTTACCGCAAATTTCCTTTCTTCCAGGCAGGCCTTTCAAGGAGAGTGACTGCAAGGGGTGAGGATTTGTGCAGAATGAAATGACTTTACATACAAGTCATCTTGATCAAAACTGAACAGACTCCTCCAATTCTGAGTGAGTTTTGTGGCCCCGGAGCGCACAGGGAGTTTCACCCAGCAGTCAGAATGCGTGCATCTCACCCACTCTCGGCATGTGTGCGTGCCTGCACCCCATGGTTTTGCCCCCTTAGGGGAACTGGAAGATACTTTTAAATTTGGGATACCTGCTTACATTTAATCACTTGCGATCCCTTCTAGGAAATCAGCACCTCTTTTCTAGTTTTTATTTTATTTAGGTGCTGGAGTATGTGCTCTGAATGTCACTCAGATATGACTTAGCTTGACACAGAAAGGGGCAGTAAGGCATCTTACTAGGACACAAGATAAAAGCAGTCTCAGGAATCCATTACAATACAGGTTTTCAATCTTATTTCGAGTGTCTTGTGGTCAAGATCATAAATCAGGTTTTTAAGTGCAAAGTTTTGCACTTCTGCATCAATCTTTCAATATACACTGTGTCACAGAAAAATAAAGCAACTGAAACTAATGTGTTTGCCCTCAAAAACATGGGCTCCTTTTAGGAGATAAAAAGGATAGAGCTTTAAAAAGTTTATAAACACTCAGCAGTGAAAGATGCACCAGACCTGAATGTGACATTTCAAAGGCATTTTTGAGTCAGAATGGCACTCCTCCACCCTCTCCCATATTAAAAGTGTTTTATAACGGAGCTGAAATTTTAAGAGGAAGGTAAAAAACCTCTATAATTCCATATTTCTAGCTCCCTAAAAACATATATTCCAATTAAAATAACCACAAATGCTTTTTAATCCTTCACTGTCCTCAAAAGATCTGTAACTGCATTTTCATGTCATTACCATTCTTATCTTAAAACAAATGTAGCCCTTTCTCTAAATATTTATTAATATGACTAAACCAAGAATCCATCAGAAGCTTAGAAAAGCACTTAAAGACACTTTTGTGAAAACACAGCAGGAGTACGCTCCACATAAGAGATCCCAATCTGTCCTAACACTCCAAAATAAATACTTGCCAAAATGTGTTCCTCAAGGCAGTGTGTAGCTGCTAAACTAAATGACAGTTATAAATATTAATGTTCTACTACAAATCTGATCCTAAGCAACAGTTGTCCCTTACAGATACTCCATGGCAAGTGAGCAAAGACAGAAGGAACATGGTTAAAAGACACAATAGTCATCAAAAGCCTGTTAAGAGCTGGATATCCCTAGGAAGGTTTAAGGGACCTCAGAGTACCATGTGTTGAAACAGTACATATTTACTAAATGTGCAGAGCATGTGTACAACAAGCAATATTATACAATATTTAAAGACATTCCTGTTTCTTTAGTTGACTACAACTTAAAAGAAAAATTAACTGGAAGCTTTATTTTCTGTTTGCATAACAACAATTTTTAATGAATGACACCATTTCCTAGATAAAATCAAACTGCAGTTACATGAATGGCATTTCTTTGAACTTCTCATTTGTTTTTTTTCCTTTAAACTACAGGACTCAATCACTCTCGAAAGTTTAGTGCATCCTACCCCCATTTCAGTAAGTGTTCTTCCTTTAGCTAAGGCACACCATTAGTGCTCTGAAGCACTGCTGGAGAGGCAAGCAACTCCTTTCGGCCATATATGTTTTACCTTTCAAAAAGGCCACAGGGAACAAAGAGAATTAAAAGCTTACTCAATAGAGTTCAACAAACGTAAACAGATATATATACATGTATATGTATGTATGTATATGTATATATATGTATATGTGTGTAAGTGTACCAATATCTGCAATTTCTTAAATATGTGCCAACAAAAAGTATATTCCTAACCTGATGTATCTAACACAGTTCTGCCTCTATTTGATAAGCTCTACCACGATCCAAAGTGCAATGGGGTTCCTGGCCAGAGCAGCATATCCACCCAGCACGCTCTAACAGCTAGTTTTGATTGCAGACCCAACGCCTCTCTGAGTATCTTGGCAACACTTCTAATGCTGCTTAGCTGAGCTAGCCTAATTGATAGTGCCTCAATGAGAAAAGTAATGCCATGAGCATAAGCACTGAAGTAGCCTACAACTTGCTAGTTAGTAACAATTCCCAACCCTCAATTGAAGCTTTCCCTGCTATCAAAGAATTTACAGAGGCTTCTCTTTTATGGATTTTCTAGAAACATACATCATGAACAGATCCCTTCTCTCACTGGAAAACTAACCAAGTCTCTCTCACCCGGACACATATTTTAAAAAAAACTTCATTCTGACAAAATTGGGTCGATGTCAGCCAACGGAAGAAAAAAAAGTAACAGATAAGTGCATGACTCACTGAAAACAGATAGCGTGATCCCACAGCCCTCTTTTTTTATACCTTTTTTTTTAAGAATACCACTACAACTGGCACTCGATTCTAGAAAAAAAACGGTTAAAAGAATTAAGCCAAACTAGTAGGATATTTTCTTCCATGCAAGTGGCCAAGACAACAGATCTCTGGGTTTCTTTCAGTGGTTCTCTCCTGAAACAAAAAATATTCATGCCTGAGAATTTTCCCTGAAAATTCAGCACCTTAGCTGATGGGAATAAAAAAAACATAAATGGAAATACATGAAAACAATAGACAATTGAAATAAAACACACAGGAGGGAACAAAGACGTATTTGCAGCTAATGCTGTTTAGGGGGAGGAGCAACATTTCAACAAAATCTGAGCTGCTAGAGTCTTTGCAGTGCTAGAGACATGTCACACTCCAAACACATCTGGCACAGGTAGCATAACTAAATGTTTACTGTGTTAAGCAAAACATTTCCATAAAAAGGCTACTACTAGCAGCAAAGAGAATTAAAATTAGAACCATTATGAATCCACTGCGTAATTCTCACAATGGGCCAGCATAAGCAGTAGAAATTAGAATGAGACGTAAAGGAGAAAGAAAATTGCAGATTAACTCATTTCACGGTTACATACACACCAGATAGGATGAGGATTTGTTGGTTTTTTGCTTCAGTTTTTTTTTTTATGCAGGCACTTGAGCTGTTGCTGACAAGGTTAAGAATTTGTAAGCATTTGCTCTCATGTCAAATTCCCTTAGATGCCAATATGGATTTCTCACACACACATGCTGCCTCAGCTTTTAACGCTTCTTCGGGAAATTACATTATTCTATTAAAATGAATTAGGTAAGCTATAAGACAGAGTATGTTACTAGGCTCTGTTTCTTAGGTACAGCTGTATTTATTTAACCCATCTTCCAAACTTACAAATGACCAACTAAAAGCTATCTGTGCTTTAGAATTAAGAAGTGGTACATAATAATTTAAATACAGTTTAACTCCTAAATGCATTCTTGTTTCAAATCTTACTTCAGGCTCCATTTTCTTCTCCTACATTATAGAACAAAAATCAATGGGGACACCATTTCATTTGTTTACTTCTGATCACTAGCTATGTGTCCTCCTTCGGTCATCGGATAAGGGAAATTACAGGCAATCCTTCCCCACATTTTTTATACTGCCTCAGAAAGATCTTTTTCTGAGGTCTTTTTTCAGGCAAACACAAGCAGAAGAGGTAACTTTGGTAAGCAAAGCAGTGAACGAGAGATAAGGCATCAAATCCATGTAATAACCTTGCAACCAGCTGCTCCCCAAAAAGGCCCCTAGTCCCTTGCTTTTGGCCCCCTGAAGTTACCATTTTGTCTGCATTGTTGCACGGCTTCAGCGAGAGCAGAGGAAGCCCAATTCACTTTAGCTGAATGCACTACATGGTGGTCAGGACTCTATGAGGAAAACAAGGATTAAATCCCATAATGAAGCAGCACCACTGAATTCAAGCATTCTGCTTCCTTGGGATGGGTTTAATAACCAGGCTCTGGCACAAGCATACATGCACATTCCCCATCTGTGTGAAGGGCAAAGGCCAAGAGGGAAGGGCCAGCTTTTCCCCATTCTTCTCCACCCCACTTCTGTAGAAGTCATCGACAGGATGGCCTTTGAAAGACTATCAACAGGGGTCACTCAGTGCTAAGGATCGCAAGAAGATAGGACACTTGATGCCCTACACTAACCAACTGGTGGGATTTCCCAACTGGCATCTTCATAACCAGTGGGATTTCAAACATCACTACTACTCCAGTCAGCCAGTGGATATACCTGAGCCTGGAGCTCTCAGCAAGCTGGAATGCGTCCTGCACGCCACTCAAGCCTCAAGACATCCACCCTCAGTCGAAATCCACAACGAACTTGTGAGCAAAAAACTCTTTCTAGGATGCAATCCTGTACATCACTGTCTTAAGATCCCACCCAGAGACTTCTGCCAGTAGCATGGGTGGGAGAGCTGAGGAAAACCAGCCAGAGCACAGAAAACAGACACCTTTCCCCCAGAAGCACATCCGAACTAGTTGCACAGTAAAATGCTGAGGAAGCTGAATCCTACTCTGGATTCGTGAAGTGTGAAAAGAGATCGCAGCAGACTCCAGTAAAGCCTAGCATGGGCATTATCAGTTTGGCATCTCCCACAAAGCCTGCCAGCAACATTAGGATCCCTCAAGGCACTCCTGCTTTCACCTGTGAGCAAGGACATCTAGCAAGGGCAACAGAGCTTCACAAATACGGATCCCATGTGATCCTTTGGGCACAACACACTTTAATTTTCAAATAAAATACTTCCTGAGATACTGAAACAATTTCTGACGGCAGGGACGAATTCATGGTGCAGCACAGCAGGGTCATCATGCAGTTGATGACCCTGCATCAAAGAAGCAGCTGATGGATTTCCTCCGGAGCCGTGAGGAGATGCAGCAGCAGCTGGTGATGCACAGCAGCACACAGACCTCTGCCCGCCTGCTCTGTGGCAGGCTGGCAAATGGACAACTACTCCATGCCACTGAGGTCTCTAATTCTGTCTTCACACGTGCCATGAGCAAAACCAGAACTGTTACATATGTTTGGCATGATGAAAGATTGTTTCACACACCCAACCTGTATGCAGAATATATTCAAGCTGTACTTTGGTCTCACAACATTCTACTGCCAACTTTGTCATCATGCATATTAATGAAAGACACCATGGAGGTGGACATTCAAGCAGGAGTCCATACAAAACATTAATAAAATTACTAGATTTCACAAGAGGAAAATATCAATGAAAGATCAGAGTTCATGGGCACATATCCTTAAACAGAACCAACTGCTCTCTCCCCCTCCAATGGATACTTTAAATGAAAGCCCAACAGAAAGATCAGCCAAGCAAGAAGGGCTGTGAAGGAAGGACTACAGAAGACAGAGCAAAAATGATACCAATGCCTCACTGAAGCCGGCATTCAGCATCAACCTGCCACGCTTCTGACACCCTATTTTCAAAGCATCTGCCATTTTCCGAACCACTGACAGGGATGGGCCAATTGCAGGTCCGAGTCTCAGTTGTTACCATCCCTTTTAAAAAACAAATAGGGGACTGTCCACTCTCAAAAACAGATACACTGCAGCACTGAATCAAAATGCTGCGCTACCAAGCAATGCATTGACCAGGCTGTCTCATACTGTTCCTGGCAGGCAAGGATTTACTTTCTCTTTCATGCCAATTAAGCAGAAGCAACAAAGGCAAAAGAGCACTCCATGCTAGAGCTGTTTGTTAGAGCACAGTGGTGAGAGGGACTACCTCTGCCTTTAAGAGAGACTAGAAAACATCTACTACAATGAAATATGGATTCATTGCAGCTAAATGCATTTGCCATTTGGAGAAAAAAAACAAAACAACCAAAGCCCACATTAATCTCTCTAATGAATTTCTAGCATGCATTTTTCCAGTATACAAGACTGTTGGCAGGAGGTAATGTCTTTTTTTTAGACCAACTGATATAATTAGAAAAATAACTCTATGTATAATCATAAAATTTATTTTAGAGGTACAGGTGTATAATCTCTGCCCACAAACCTTGTCTCACCTATGTACATCACAAAGAGAAGGGAATGCTACCAGTTTACTACAACAGTACACAGCTTACAAAAAAAAAGGTATTGAAACATAACTACCTAATTAGTTTCTTTCAACTCAGATCAAAAATCAGGAGAGCTGAGCTGTTACTAAAAAAAACCTGCCATTAGTAAATATTTCAAACCAAGCAGACTTCAAAAATCTTCTGAACAATCACAGGGACACTAACAGGGAAGACAATGACTTTCCTTTGTTTAGGAAACACCAGACCAAGTTCTTCTTCTGCTCCCATCAGACTGTGGTCTTTTATTATTTATGCCAAAAGGTAAAGTATTTCTTCAAGTCCAAAGCAATATAACAGAAAAATCTGGAAACTAGGAGGAGAAAACCTAGAGATACTTATCTGGTAATAAACTTCTCTGTAGCCATCAACACAGAGCTCTATGTTTAGAGGTATGTTAATACCAATAGGATCCAATCTTGCTTCTCTACAAACCATTATGGATTTTAATAATTCAAACATATACTGCATGATAGTACTAACTGACTGTACTCACAACAGGTTTTGAAAGGTAACATATTCTCAAGATACCGAAGTTGTAAAGTCGTGGGTGCTCTTTGCAAGTATTTTAAGTAGCATTTGTCATACTCAAAAATTCTTAAATGTCCAGTAAAACTACTTTTATTGTGCGTGTACAGTCTGCTTTAGCTTCACCCAGTGGCACAGTTCTCTCTCTGACACTAACTGTAAATACATGCTTGTTCAAATCATACAGTGGTATTTCTTGAAGGATTTACAGCAAGATGTGCAAAAACACAGTGACACTATAAATGTAGAAAGTAAAACAATTAAACATTTGAGGGTGAATAAACCGTGAAAACCACAAGAATTCAATCTGTATCAATAAAAACACCCAAGTTGAAGACAGGCAAAATCTTCCATATGCCCTTTACAGAATCATAAAACAGCTGGGGTTGGAAGGGGCTCTAGAAATCACCTAGTGCACCCCCTGCTCAAAGCACGGGTCTCATGGTGACCTAGAGAAGGCCACCTAGGACTATGTTTAGTCAGGTTTACAGCATCTTCATAAACAGAGATTGCACAACCTCTCTGGACAATCCACACCAGTGTTTGACCACGCTCACAGTAAAAAAGTATTTTCATATTTCACACAATTCCGTGTTTCAGCCTTTGCCCACTGCTTCTTGTAATGTCACCGGGCACCCCAAGCAAGGTTTCATGCTGATTTACTCGTATTTGTATACAACCATGAGCATTTTTCTTCTCAAAGCTGAACTATTCCAGCTCTTTTAGCCTTCTCCCCTGAGAGATGCTCCAAGCCTTTAACAGTCTTTGTGGCCCCTACAGTGTATGTGCATGACCCTTTTTTTGGGATACTCAGCACTAGACAAAGCCCTCCAGGTCTGTTTCCCCAATGCTAGCCAGAGGACAAGGATCACCTGCTGGCAGTGCTTTGTGTTACACAGCCCAGGATACTGCTGGCTCGCTCTGTCATGAAGGAGCATTGCTGGCTGAGGGTCAACTTGTCCACCAGGCTACCCATGGCCTTTTACTGGAAAACTGTTTTCTAGATGGTTGGCCCCTAACCTGTAGTGGGGAATTGGGTTATTTCTCTCCAGGTGCAGGTGCATTTCTCTCTACTGAACTTCATGAGATCCCAGCCTCTCCCTGTCCTGCTGAATGGCAGCATAAACATCTTTTATACCAACCTCTACCAAGCAGAATCCTAAACGTACCAAAATTTGTTTTCTCAAGATGCTGTTTATTGTCCTGTTCCTTCCTCTCAGGACCCTGATCTCCACAACCTCACGGTCACTATAGCCAAGGTGACCAAGGTCACTACAGCTACTGCAACCCTGACCTTCACATCTCAACCTGTCTTTTCTTGCTTTTGAGGTCCAACAGATAATCTCTGTCCATTAAATCCTTGAGCACCTGTTTTAGGAAGCCATCAAAGCACTTCAGAAAACTCCTGGATTGCTTATGTCCTGATGTGCTGTCCTTCCAGCTGTCATGTGGTTCAAGACCCAGGTGAGGACCAGGGCCTGCACACATGAAACTTCTTCCAGTTATCTGAAGAAGGCATCATCTACTACTTCATCCTGACCAAGCAGTCTACAGCAGACACCCAAAACAATGTCATCCACTAATCCCAACCCGCTTTCAGCTGGCCCATTATCCATCTCAAAGCAAAACTTCACATATCCCTGCTGCTCTCTCACCTGAAGGGCAACTCCCCATCCTTCCCTTCCTGGCCTGTCCTTCTTAAAGGGCCCATGTTCACCCACTGCAGCACTCCAGCCACATGAGATATCCCACCACACCTCTCCAAACACAAGACCTATGCATTCAAAAAAAGGAAATAAAGCTCCTATATATGTACAACTTAAGCAGCCATAAACACAAATTTAAAGAGAGGTATAGTATGATAATCATGTCTTTCCACAGATTACTGGCCACTGACCAAACAAGTGTCTTTCAGGCTTATGGTTGCACAATGATAGAAACAATGCTAGAACAGTGAAATTCAGCCCAGAACAGGTTTTTTTCCTGAGACAAAGGTGTGGTACAGGAAGAACAGGGGGACTTTTTCTTAAGGAGCTTCCACGTTATTTTGGTAAGATAACAGCACCCTGGATTTCGACATCACACATAACAGAGATACCGACAGACCTGAATGCCAAGCAGCAGCAGACCAGCAGCATCTCTAACAAAGAAACTGGGGCACAGGAAGAGGCCAGGGTTTAACCAGGACTCTTGGGAAAAGGGTCTCACATCTATCTAGTAACTGTACAGAGAAGCTTTAGAATATAACACCAAGAAGAAAAATTACAGATGACGGATACAATTTGTAAGCTCAGAGATGCGAAATGATTCAGAGCTGTACTACATTAGGTTTACAAACACTACATAAAAATCATTCCCCAAAGGAAAAAAAAAAAAGAGCTCCTCAGACTCTTAGGCTAAAGTAAGTGCATAGAAAAAAAATTTTTTTTTTTAATTTTTTTTTTTTTTGCCACTGGAGTTTTTCCATAAACAACATCTGCTAAAAGTCTCATGGGAAAGCGATCTTTATTCTTTGAGTATAAGAACTGAGCAGCAGCAAGACAAAACAGCAGCAAAACAAGAGTTATAAGCTATTTCCACCACCCACAAATGCAAAGAATGCTGTGATTTAATACAAAGGCCAAAATATAATACTGCATTCAAGGGTTCCTAAGATTTTTTTTTTTATTATTACTGAAAAACAAAATATGCAGGGATTCGGTTTTGTACTGCAAATTTGAGTCACAGAGAAATTAAGCTGACAGGATGTATTTGCCCTTAAATTCTAATGTACCGGAGTAGAAAACAACATTTCATCAACTACAAGCTGATCTATAGAATTGAAAGCATTTTATTTTTATCTGATGCTTTTCATTAGAGAAGCTATTGAAACGCATCATGCAGAATGTGTTATTTTCTTCTATCAAAGCAATTTGCCAGAAAGCCTACTCTTCAGTGAAGAATAGTTTTTGACGTGTAGCAAATGATATACTACACATTACAGCTCAAGTTGAAAAATCCTTCAAGTTTTCACTCCCAAGGAAAATAAAAATGCTACAGGTTTAGAAAAAAACACACAAAGTACATTTCTAAGTCGCTCTATGCACACTGGCAACCACTTACTTTTTTTTCTAATAAAACCAGATACACAAAATAATCAACAGAAGGTACTTGGGATCCAACACAGGAGAAGGAATTATTTGAGTAAGTTAAGAGCTACACTTTACCACCAACTCTATACACAGCCCATCCTTTTCAGACCAAAGGGTGCAGCTCTTTAATTTGTCTTGTAAAGCAGAAGCGGCAAGAAGCATGCTGACAGCTAGAAATTGCTGTTCTGTGGGAAAACAGCCACATCTGCCGAGAAAGGCTTCAGAGAGACTTCATTATTGTGGAAAACCACCAGCAGCTTAATAGTATACAGCCTGCTCCTCCAGCACATCCCACCAGGCTGGCTTATCCTGCAAGAAGGGCAAGAGCAGAGGAGGGAACCTGGGAGGCAGCAGAAAGGAAGGCGAAAGAGCAGAGTACAAAGAAAAGAGATGTTCGCAAGGGCGGTCAAGAGCCCAGTGCAGAAGGGACAGGAGAGGAAGCAAAGCATCAGAAACAGACAGCAGACAGAGCTGTTTAGGTTGGAGGAAATAAGCAAGATCCTGGAACATTAAGGATGGGGGAGCATGGGAAAGTATGAACATGCAGGGTGAGGAGTCTGAGACACCGGTGGCAAGGACAGAAAAAGGTCGCTGTCAACATAACCACAAGTTCTGCATCACGTAACTGGGGAACGGAGCAAAGATGGGACCCAGGGATCCAGCAGAGCAGTTAAGGAAATCTTGCAGAAGAATCACTTGCTGGCATGGAAAACCAATAGTGCAGCAGCAAAATTACTGTACAAACAAAAATTATTACCTTGTATCCTTGGAACACTGACATACAGCTTAGCGAGAAAAGGTATTTGTAGGCAAAAGGGGATCAGAGAAACAGTTCTTTTTCTGGTCTACATATACATTAATGCACAAGGAAGCAAACATGGGGAAGAGTAGAAATAATGGGGGAATGATATCCACCTCTCTCCTCTTCTCAGACATTTCTTTTCAGGTGTTTTCTAGATAAACCCTTCCTACACTCTCCCCTTAAAAAAGGTGAAGAATTCTACCATACATTTTGGTCAGCCTACAGAACAGAAATAAAACTAGCAAAGTAATTCCCTCGAAATAATTCAAGTGTATTTCTTGTTTCTCCTGAGGATACTTCAAATGACTCTCATAACATACAATTCAGCAACAGTGCTGGGTCCTTCTGTTAGTCATTTCCCTTCAAGACGCTACAGCAATTCTCTAAGTTGTCTTCTGTATTTTGAAGGGATTTTCATGTATGTTTGTTCTGTTGGGTTTTTTCAGTAACACCCTAACATATGCCATGCTCTACTGGCTTATTCTAGAGTAAGAGAGGTTTTAAGTATGCTAGGAAAGACTGCAAATTAAACAAAGCCTAGGACTACTTCTGTACCTCAAAATGGAAATTTTAGGATGTATTATTCTTTTACTTGTGTATTGAGTCAAACCAACCAAAGAACACCTTTTATTGCTACTTGATAGAAATGGAAGCAGGGAGAACCAGGGAGAAAGGGGAGAAGCATGTACATCCAACACAAATTGCCTCATCAGCTTGAGAGAAATGCAGCAGGTCCACGTATTTCATCATGACACTTGCTGATATTTATCTCCCTCAGAAAGCTTTACATTTGAAGGAATGAAAAAAAATATGCATGTGGATGGAAAGTGGATGTCTAGAAATAAAGCCATCATCACTGCCTGACTTGTAGCCATGGCAAAGCCATGGCAAAAGAACTCACCACTATCTACTCGATTTTGGAGAAGCATTACAAGGCCTCCTGCCTGCTGTAATAGACCTTTCAGAGCACAGCTGCCCACACTGGGAGAATGAATCTGAACTACCTGTGTGCACAATGAAGAGCTGAGCAGCAGAGTTAGGGTTTCCTCCTCCAACCATGGCAACTTCTGCTGCAAGTGACAGAGTTTACAGGGCAATTCTTCTTCACTGTGCCAAGGTGAGGCTTTACAGCAGCAATTTCCTAAGGGGCATCACAACCACCTCAGCAACACGAACACCTTATCAGGGTTAAGGGATTATATTATGGCATCAGCACAGCCCACAGGTGATTCACCAGGAATTGGCACAGATCACCATGAACTTCAGGACTCCAGCAAGCACTGAAAAACACTTAACTAACCAGCCACTGAGAGTTACACAATTCTGAATTTAGGCCTCAACTGAGCCCAAATCTAGCCTGATTTTGTGTTACTGCCTTTATGTACATAAAGAAGAAACTTAATGGAGGTAAGGTCAGACTAATATAATGAATTACACTAAATTAAGGATGTAACGACTACTTTTATCTATGCTGACCTAACAGTTTGTTAATTACACACTCTGATGATTTCCCACGTGTTTTCTCTACCAGAGGTACGGTCTACCCCAGCTTTCTGCACTGATTTCCAATTCTGTATCTATACTTTGCATTGACACTACCTTTTAATATAACAGAAATGAGCAATGTATGCTGTAGCTACCTTCCACTGACAGATCTTCCATGATTCTCCTCAACCAGATTCCTATAGGAGAACTTTTAGAACTATCTGCTGGTAGAGAAGTTGAACAGGGCTCTTCCCATCAGTTTCATCTTCAATAGATTAGTTTCACATTCAGGACTGCAACTCTATTTTTGTACCTCAAAATTCTGCGGAGTCAACACTTACATGACCACGCTATATTCCATTTATCAGAAATCATTAATAAGGAACTGACAAGGAAAGTTCATAGGTTCCTGCAGGAAGCCCCAATAAAAACGCCTCCCTGCATTGCTGACAAGGCACAAAGTACTTAGGACAGATAGTACAAGTACATTTCTGTGGTTGTATTTCATCAGATTCCTCCTAGTCCAGCTGAAAACCCACAAACATATTCCTACAGTATATTTAGGCACTCCTGTAACATGATCCATGCACATTAAAAGAAAAAAGACAAAAAAAACTTCTTTCTAACTTCAACTTTTGCTTGATTCCACCACAATGCCAAGGAGCCCAGGTTGGTTTTTGGCATTTTTTAACCCCCTTAGCTATTTCCTACATGTATAGGATGTAATGCATAGTCACATGTAAGTAATGGGAAGAAGTGGTCTTTTTAAGCGCCACAGGGCAAAATAAGGCTATTTCATATATTACAGTTCAAGGAAGAGAGGAGAAACAATAAATAGTTGCACTCTATTTACAGAAATTAATACCATATAACACCATGAACAGGCATCATCCTTTACATTTGTACACAGCAACCAGTCGGTGGTGGATTTACTATTTTTTTTAAAAAGCAGAGAGCCATGGGTTTCAATAGGATTTCAGTCACACGCACATTAAATACCCCCGTAATATAATGTGCACAAGCCTGAAAGCCAACACTAAGAAGAAAGGTCTAGTACAAAGGGACTCCTGAGTTTGGTCTGTGCACAAAGCCAGCAAAAACTGCTGGAAGTAAAAATAGCACCCACACGCAGGCTGTGTAAACCAGTTTTGCTCTACTTCAGAAGGATAAAGAGTTCAGTCACAACAAGATGCAAACTTGTGCCCTTCTTTTCAAAGGAAAAAGCCAAATTTAATATGTCAGTTCAACTGAATATCTTTATTACTGTCTGAAGGAAAACCTAGCCACCACGATTACTCTTACTGTGTAGACTGAAAAAAGAGAGTGTATGTGAGTGCACTGAGTTTCAAAAACGAAAAAGTAAGACTGTTTAAGTCTGGGTATGAACAGAGCAACTTTGATTCAGGTGCAAACAAAGGTGCTTTTGAAAAATTTTCTGGCTAGTGAGTTCAGTTTCTTGGAATCCAAGTTAGTAAGAGTCCACACACTTTTAAGATGCAGCTTCCAGGCAACACTTCCCTTCCCGTGTCAAACTCTACCAGCCACAACTCACAAAGGCTTCTGAGTTGTCCAAAGGTTAAAGAGCAAACACGGATAAAAAAGCCTGTGGGTCCTCAAGTCAGAAGTCGAGCATGCCTCCAACTCACTCTGCATCTGTGGAGCACAACAGTGCCTCGCTGGAATCACTCTGATGGAGCTCCTCTGGCAAAACCTGCAAGTGCTACCTGGAGAGGCACACCGGCAGGTACCACCTCAAGGTCTCAAAACCATGTTGAATTTAAAGTGAATTCACCTTTGACAATACTACCAAAAATACAGAACGCATAAAACTCTGACTACATGCTTCAAGTGAGAAGCAAAACACAGACAACTGTGCGAGACTTAGACTGAGACACAGAAAAGGCTTATTCGTCCCTCGTGTTTTGCACAACGAAGTTTCCAGGAGTAGAAGGCAGAAATGGGAACGCGGTTATCTGCTGGAGGGTTTTGGTTTTCCCATGTACGGAGCAGATAGTATCTACCGAAAGGGGAAAAGGGGGAGGGTTGAATACCCTCCAAGGTCTCGTAATTCCGATGACGTGAATGTTAATCACAATATACACTCATGTCCTGCGACTCCGGCACCAACCCCCCTGCCCTCCAACAGGACCTATCCTCCCGCAAGACGCGGATCTCCAGGTTCTACTCGCGAAACCCCATTTCCCACCTAACTCCGGGGAAAGGCTAACCCGAAACTCCGGCTCTACCTCCAAGGGCTGCTACCACAGACCGACGGCCCCAGGAGCCGCTCACCGCAGCCTCGGGGTGCGCGCTGGAGCGGGGAGCTCGGCGGGCACCTGCGGGGCAGCTCACCTGGCCCCCCGCTCCCGCTCCCGCTCACCTTGGGCAGCTCGCGGAGCTGGTTGGCGTCCAGCAGGAGCTCCTCCAGGCTGCGGCTGTAGCGGTAGATCTCCTCGGGCACGGCGGCCAGCGAGCAGTGCCGCTTGTCGATGGACTCCACATGGCGGTTGCATCGCCACAGGGGGATGCAGTGGAACATCGCCCCGCCGCCGGGGGCCGCGGGG